>PVIJ01010504.1:0-59875 GCA_004024925.1 Scalopus aquaticus
GGAGATGGATCACGGGTGAATTGGTGGTGGGCTGCCCAAGGGGAATACAAAATGTAAAAGACATAAATAACAATTTAAAAAAAAAAAACCCTATAATTACACTGGATGCAAGGATGTGACCTGAAAGTTCAAAAACTTCTTCCATGTCCCACTCACCTGTTCAACTCTCGCTGATCACTTCTTTTGTGTCTGTAAAATCGTAGCATAAAAGCCTCTGGAATTATAAATTGCCACTTTCTATTCTCACTTGCTCCAAACATAGCCTTTTGGTGTTTGAAAGTAGATCATCTAGGCTGAACCAGTTACATAATATGTGAGATCTCGTGCAAAACAGAAATGCAAGACCCCTTGTCAAAGAGTTTCAAGATGGCATCCAGAGAACATTGAAAGCAAACCTGGGGCCCTTCTCAGTGTGGGACCCTGTGGGACTGTACATATCACCCGTCCATAAAGCTGAACTTAACCCTGGCTTTAATATAAAGCACCTGAACCAAGTTGTGTTACAGGAGCAGAGAGTGAGGGAGAAGTAGGAAGCACAGATTTACTACCTTGTAACACTTCTTAAAATAAAGGAAATTATCTATATTTTAACTTCTGAAAAAATCATGACAATCCAAATCCTCCTCATTGGTACCTATCATTAGTAATCTACTCATTAAACATGTAGATTAACCATGAGTAACCAAAAGGAAAAAATTGCAAATATGTCTAATAGTGGATGAGAATTTGTTTGAAAATGAAATGCTGGATAAATGTACAGTTGCCTAGAGGAAAATTACTTAAAATAAACATGCTCACAGCCATTGTGTAGGAGTCTCAGAGAAGGAAAACTGAGCAATGCTAACTGAACTACATTCTCCACAGCTCTTGAACCAAATGACGACAGTGAGGTTCAATGATACACAGCAATCTTGGCTTCAGATAGGCATCTTCTTTACCTTATTTCCCAAACTGAGACCTCTGACCTTGTAGAAAGAAGTAGGAAAGACATAAAATAGATACACAGGGATGGGCTTAATCTTAACCTTAACCTCAATTTACCTACAAATTGACCTGAGGAACTCTGTCCAAGGGGGCAGAAGCTGCAGGAATCCAAACCTATATTCACTGTTCAATGAATTTTAATGTAGTCCACTTATTAATTCACTAAATAAAAAAAAAGTAATTTGTGCTGGATTTGGAGAACACTAAGAGATGTGATCTATACTATATACCTAATTTACCTTAAACAGGAAAATTGTCAGAGCACGATCATATCATGGGGTAAGATACTGAAAGTCTTAGGTAACTGGGATTTGTTTACACTTACTGTTGGGGTCCTAACATCAGTTTCTGAGCAACCAGTTTAGCCAATCTCAAGGATTATTTGCCTACTTATTACAAATTAATGTAAATCCAGACTGCCACCTAAAAAGAGAAGCAACTGGTTTGTTCAGATTTAATATCAAATTAACATTATTCTAAAATTGTATTTGGTATATTCTCATTCTAACAGCTAATCTGTTGCAATGTCTGTGAATTGGTTTCATACCCTGGGGCAAAAAGACATTTTCCAGGGATAAGAAAAATACTCTGGAGAGATCTGACACTAGCCATGCCTTCTTCTCACTTCTGTGTGCTAAATGCCTACAGGAGCCATTTGGAGACTTTCTGATACAGAGTGAAATAAAATGAAGTAGGAACTCATCAGAATTGCAATTTGGTAAATTTGGGTGTATCTAAACACTGTGCAGACTAAGAACAAGCGATGGTGGTTTGGGGATATTTTATCAGTTTTACAGGATTGAGCAAGAGGGAAACAGACTCTGGGATTAGTAAAATTCAACCTTGCAACTCACTAGCTATGAGACCTTGGGAAAATTCATTTAATCTCTCTAAAACTCAGGTTTCCAAACTATAAAACTGGAATATAAATGCTTGCTTGTAAGATTGTTCTTTGTATTTATTGAGTTAATATATTCAAGACCTCAAGCACAGTTTCTGGCACATGTGCCTTCCTTAGCAGGCAAATCAACAGGAAACATATTACTGTCCTGAGGGTCTGTTCCTTACTACATTCCTTCACTTCATTGATGTGGAGACATTCTACAGTGGAGCACGCGGTTCTGACAGCACTACTCATTACCCTCACTGCACAGTACAGCTAGCACCAAAGACACCCTGTGAAAAGGAAGTGATTCACAATGTAAAGTGCTCACCTTTGAACTGTTGTTTTAGAAAATGCACAAAACACAGACCTATGCAAAAGCAGGCATGCAAACACAAAGCAAATTTAGAAAATCCATACCCTATTGGAAAGAGTGGCTATAGGCACTGGTACTTCTGGGAATAGACATAAATGGGATTAACCTAAGTAGAAAAACAACTGTGAAGCAGGGTTTTTGACTATGTTTCTTTATTGTTAAGACACTCCTATCTTAAATTCCCAAATTACCAAACTATTAGCTTAGCGATGTATTTGTGATGTTAGGTTGATTAATTGGGTACATCATATATATTCTCTTCTTATTCCAGCTAATATAATCTTGATTTTATTTGGGCAGCCATAACATTTTCTAATTTCCCTTTTGCAGCTAGAGGTGGCTAAATGACATAGTTCTAGCCAGAGTGAACAGAAATTTTCTGGGAATTACTGAGAACCTTTGCCTAAACTGATAAAGGTGTCATCATATTTTCTTTGTGGTTTTCTCTTTCTGCTAACTGTGGGTTGAAGTCTCTCCTATGAGGGGTAGAATGACCCTGTAGAAATGCTTTGCAACTGAAAAATCTGGGTTCAAATGTTGGTTCTTAGAGTCTGGGGAAAGTTGAATGAGTTGCTAAATCTTTCCATTTCCACTTCTGCCCAAAGTAATAATAATAGACCCTCACAGTATTATGGTAAGCATGGAATACATGCTTATTTATGTAAAGTATTACATGGGGCCAGGCTTCTTTTAAAAACTTTTTCTCAGCTGAAATATGAGTCTATTTTCCTCTCTGATCCTGGGCACAATGTCATCTCTTAGGAAAAAAGAAGGTTCTTAAGGACTAATTATGGTTCCAGACTTTTTATAAGGATTCAGTGAATATGCTAATACACAAGGACGATAGGTCTACTTTAAACAAGTAAAACCAGCGGTCTAGTTTAAACAAAGTACTTTGAATAAGTCCCTACAGTTGTAATTTCACTCCATTCTCAGATAAGCAATGGCCATCAGACATATTATAGTTTAATAAACTTTTTAATAAAAGGACCTCCAGATTCTACTTATATTTTCCAGTGAAATTCTATCTGCACAAATCATTTTTAAACATATGGAATTTATTTTCACTTACACCTGGCTATATTTAATTTGTTATGAGAGGTTCCTGACTCTTGTTATGTGACCTATTCCCATGATGTTTAAGACTTGAATGTGTTTCCTGCTTTTCTGAATTCCAAATAAACTGAATAAAGTAACCAATCCTGGATATACAAGTGTAATATCCTGAGTTCACACACTCTCTCTCTCTCACACACACACACTCTCACACACTCACATACACACACTCACACTATTCCTGTTTTCTATTAACTGCAGCTTGTGGGTATAGGGCACAGGAGAAGTAATAAGGACAAGGAAATTATGAACCATTTAAAGAGAATTACTTGATTTTTTCATTTTGTGGTTATTCTTAAATGTTCTCATCCATCTTAATAATTTAGTGTGTTACTGACACCATAATAACATTTATTTGATTTGTCTGGTTTTATTCTTAAGACCTAAATACTGTGAAATCTTACAACTGTATTTCAAGTCTGAAAAGGAGAAATGGTTTTTAAAACATTAACAATAGCAAAATACCATATTAAAATGTAGCAGTATATTTTTGAAACTCTTATGTCTACCTTAAAATAAAGTCTCAAGTGTAATTATTTTTTAAAACTATTTTTTTAAATAATGACTATTGTACATCCATTATTATGCCATATAAACTCCGTCTCACAAAGTCTTACTTTCTACTTCTACAATTCCACCTATTCAATGATACTTTATAACAATGAAATATAAATTGTATTTCATATCTAGTTTTGCAGGTATAAAGTCAATATGAAACAATGAAGAAGCACCATCTAAGCAGTCAGACATGTGAGCTATGGTCTTTCCACAATTTATTGTGAACATATTTAGACAAATTATGTTATCTCACTGGGCCCAGTCAACTCATCCATAGAATAGGGTCAATAATTTACCGATCTCAAACCAAGAAGTTGGAATATTTGATCTAGGGGGAAACTTAAGAGTATGATCTTTGTAGCGTCATTTACTGACTATTTGGCTTTGGGCAAGTTATTTAATGTCAAGATCTCCTGTCTTCACTAAGAAGTGCAGGTTAAATTCAGTGATGCCTATAAGTACTTGGCAGAATCCCTAATCATACTATGGTAATAGCATGATCTGGGTCAGGTACCATGGTTTTATTCATTGACATACGCCAAGGACCTAGAAGACAGCCTAATGCATAGGGGGTACTTAGTACTGTTGAATTAACTTTAACCCACATTCCATCTGGAATCACCCTGATCCTTAAAATCTAGGTAAGATTGACCAGGACCCATTTCACATTATCTGGAAAATTTAATGTCCTGATCAAGAATTCTACAAATATATGGAGATACAATATTATCCCTGGCATATCTAGTTCAAATTACCATCTTCTTTTATTGTGTTGTGTCTTCTTCTTCATTATAAGATTTGTTGTCTTCATTCCCATGATTACTTTCCTTTGATTAGCTCCACCATACACATATCCACATACCCCCCAAACAAATAACCAGATACCACTCTCAAGATGAAGCTGCCTCATAGGAGGATTTAGGAATAAAGGTAAGATGGGACAAACTATAAAGGTATACACAGGGCAACTTATCTTTGAACATTAAGTTTTCTTTTAAGAAAGTTTTGGACCATAGGGCTTTCTTAGTCTAACAAAAAAAAATTTATTCATCAGAAATAATTTTGAGTATATGTATTTTATTTTTCTTCTGTTTAAATAATCTGATCTTAGCAGCTGCCATCAGAATCCTTCTCAGATGTATGACGTTTATACACAAAGATTTATTTACCATGAGTGAAGATAAAAATAAAAGAGCTTAAATATTTTCCAAGTCTCCTTTAGTTAACCTCACAAATACACATCTTTGGAATAGCTAGGGCATATCAGGACCATTTGACTCCAAGACTCCAATGAGTATTAGAATCTCTTTTATGTATATTCTGTGCAACCTGAGCTAGACAGCCAGGTCTCATTTCTGAAACATTCAACAGTTTGTTTATGAAAATGCCATTCAAAGAACCAAAAGAATGTCTGCCTGGATCCAAAATTAGTCTCTTACTCTACATATGTATTGCCACCAGGAAAACATTCTGGAGGAATGTAGCAGAGTGTTTTTCAAAGTGTTCTTTTGTAATTTAGAAAATGTTAAGTCTTAAAATGAGACAGTGAAAAGGAAATGAAGTTCATAGTAAATGTTCTATTCAACAAAATGGATCATTTATGCAAAGAGAAATAATTAATGTCATGTTATTTTCCTTACTCTCAGGAATATCGAGAACATACTAAGTGTGCTTTCTCCATGTGATGAATAAGAACAATCCTATTGCCAAGGGACACCCACAGAAGTTACCTACAAGAGATGTTGCTTGTGTTTAGAGCCTCAGGATGCTGACAGGAATTATTCCGAGACTGTAGAAGCAGGCCCAGCACTTGACATTCCTATTTCCATATATATATATTAGTTTTTTTTAATATATATTTTTATTGTTATTTATATCTTTTACATTTTGTATTTCCCTTGGGTAACCCACCAATTCACCTGTGATCCATCTCTGTGGTCCCTTGTGATCTTTTCTACTCCATTTTGTGCCCTTATCTTCCCCCTCCCCCATACCCCCAAGTGTCTCTCTCCTGTTTGGTTTCCCTATAGTCCTGTTATAAGTGAAACCATTCGATATTTTTCTATTTCTTTCTGGCTTGTTTCACTGAGTATGATCACCTCTAATTCCATCTATGTCGCTGCAAATAGCATCCCCTTATAGATATCTACAGCCCAGAGCAGTGTCAATGGAGATGGAAGAACCAAAAAGATGTGACACACTTTCAGAGAAGCAAGAACCAGAGAACACATCTACCCCATTCCCCAAGAAACAATTTTTGTTCATAGTAATACTGTCTCATGCTTGTATACCATTTTTTGACCAAAGTGTCTAGTTGAACAAACCACATGGAAGGACCTGTGCTAACTGTTCACAGTTGAGAGGCAGCAGAGTGTGGTTAAGGTCATGGACTATAGAGCTAGACTGCCTGGATCCAAACTTTGTCATGCATCTACTGGCTCTGCAAGCCTGGACACAGACTTCTCTGAGCTTCAGTTTCTACCTGTGTCCATCGGAAGCAGTAACCTACCTCATGAGATAGCAAAGAGGAGATTGGGACTTAGAGTCCAAGAAAGAAAACAAACAGGAAAATAACCAACCCAAGAAGCATCCAAATAATGACACAGTCAAATAGCACATATAACAAGTACCTATAAGTCCCAAGAAGAGGTTAAAGAACATTCACATCTACAGTACTAATGTGATGGCAAAAGACAGTAGTGCAAAAGGACCAGCCACGATGACACCACGATAGAAACAGGAGATAAAACAGGAATAGAGAGATAAAAAACAGGACTATTGTTCAGTCCACACATGGACTCTACCTTATTCTCACCTTTTGAACCTATATCCAAAACCTATATCACCTATATCCAAATTTATATATATATATATTTATACATATATATATAAAATCTGTAACATATAAGAAATATGTAATATATAAGTGTATGTATTTAAGTATTATATTTATAAATATATAAATACAAAATGATTTTGAATTACAATAAATATACTAACATTTAATATATTAACATATATTTAATACATTTTATATATCTTAATTTATATATAAAATAAAATTATTATGTAATTTGGGATTCAGAATCCCAGGTAAGCTTACTCCATTTAACTTCAGTCCACCCACTAAGATAGATCAAAATCAGTAGTAAAATAATTACTAGAAGCAAAGTGCGTATCATTCCTCAAATATCATGCAAATGGCCTGGAAAATGACTTATATTCAAAGTCCCCCCAAACCTAGTGACAAGTATCATAGGGAAAAAAGTACTGATTTACCTCCATAATATTCACATTAAGCTCCATTAACAATACTGTTTTGGTCATATTTTTCTCTCTTAGGTTCCTAAAAATTCAACCCTGAGCTCTGAGACATCCCATAAAACCTATAGCAATAAAAAGCAAAAAGTGCAGACTTTTAAAATAGGTCTGAAAATGTCTTTGTTTCCTGAAGACAGAAATAAAATGATTTTTTAAAAAGCCTGGTTAGAAACAAGGAAACCGTTAGCAGCTGGCAT
Organism: Scalopus aquaticus; assembly: GCA_004024925.1. Lineage (NCBI taxonomy): Eukaryota > Metazoa > Chordata > Mammalia > Eulipotyphla > Talpidae > Scalopus > Scalopus aquaticus. The sequence continues at coordinate 7,436 of PVIJ01010504.1, forward strand.
GGAAATTACCCCATTATTTATTGCTGTTATTAGGTGAGACTCTTATGCCGCATAACTCAATAGAGAATAACATGTATTTGATTGCATGGGATGAGAGTCTGGTCCATTATTATTAATTTCCCCACTCTCTAGTCATTAAGTGACTGCTCCTTTGGACCGTAAAAAGTAGTACATGAATAACACAAAGAGGTTTTTACCCTATTCTCAATAAGATAATGAATGCCAGACATGGTACCAATAAAAGATTCAGCTACCTGCTTGGATATCTTTCTTCCACTAGACTTAAGAGCAAACAGCACTGGATCCAACTGGTGCTCACTGAGAGAAGTTTTTCTTTATTCAGGTTCTTAATCTGTTGAAGAGATTTCAATGAATCTTGTGATTGCATTATGTTTTTTTCTTGAAGCTTTACATATATAGGTGTCCAGACTTTCCAACAGTTTTCTCCTGCTCAGTTTTTGAAAGACCAACAGTGGTATTACCTGTTTTCACTGACCAGAAGAAATCCAAAGAGGATTTTCACTCTTGGGACTAAACATGAAAAGCAAAATATTGTCAGCATCTGTTTTGCAGTAGTTGTTAAAGAGCCTGATCAGCGAAAAGTGGCACCACCAAGCTCCTTCCCTGGGAACTACTTCATGCAGGTGTGTGTATCAGATCATTCCTGCTGGTACTATATTTTAGTGTTATTTTAGATTGTATGTGTTTTTTGGTATTATTTGATAGTTAGTTTTGGGATCTAGGAACTAAAAAAAATTTCCTTATAAAATGATAGCAATCGCTCCTTCATTTTGACATACTTTGACTTAGGGGAGGTTTCATAGGAATATTCTACTTTCAGATAGTTGGGAAAACCTGTATTTAAGGATGGTCACAAAAACATCATCAAACTTGTGAAGAACGCAAATACTTCTAATATTAAACAGTAATCTGTATTCATTCATTTATTCATTTTCCAACCTGCTTGTTCCAGTTCAAGGCTATGGTGGCCAGAAACTATAGCTCAACTCACAAGGGGGCACCACACTGGACAGGAAGCCCTTCCATTAGCAGGGCATACTCATATCCACACCCACACTCACTGAGATTGAACAATTTTGACATGCCAATGAACCTAATATGTACATCTTTGCAATGTGAAAGGAAACTGGACTCACACAGAGACAGGGGAAAATGCAAACTCGACACAGACAGTGGCCCTGGCCATGAATCAAATTTTTTTCACCAAAAATACGGCAAAAGAATGTTGAATAAAACATTCTTCGAGGACTGGCTGTATGTATCTAACTTCATATTTATATCTAACTTCTAACTTCATATCATATTTATGATGAGACTGACATTAAACTTCAAGCTTTACATATGTTAAGCCCCCATAATATGACCAAAATAATCTGTTGATATGACAAGGTTGTTTCTTACTGCTATGAGGGAGAGAACTTCCTAGACAGAGTCATAATCATATGTACCTCACAATGGGAAGAAAAATTTGCAATATTAATATTAATCCTGGCTTAAGGTACATCTTTGAAAAACCTGAAGGGTTTGATGGAGACTGGGTAAGGATCATGACATATTACTTTGAAATTACTGGCACAGAAGATTTTGAGACAAGAAGTCCAAAAGTCATGAGGTGTAAACACTCATTTGATGATTTCATCAAAAGGAAACTTTATGGAGATTCCTCAAAATATTAAAAAGGGACCTGCCATGTGACCCAGTGATTCAATGTACTCACTAAGTATCTACCCAAGAAATATAAAAACACTAAATTAAAGAGATATATGTATTCCTAAGTTGATTGCAGTACTATTTATGATAGCCAAGTAATGAAAACAGCCGATGGTCCCAAGAACAGACGAGTGAATCAGAAAAATATGGTGTATATATACTCAATAGACTACTACTCAACTATAAAAAAGATGAACATTTGCCATTGTGACAGCATGACTGAGACTGGAGAGGCAATGTTAAGCATGATAAATCAGAAGAGAAAGACAATCAAATGGTCTCATACATGGAATGTGGAGAAATATAACAAAACCAGTAATAAACACTTGATATCGTCCTGTCAAACTGAAGCAATCAGAAGGGTAGTGGGGTGTAAGTGAGAAAGGAAGAAGTGGAGGATTTTTGGGGCACTGATTGTGGGCATGGTATAAAAATATATATTTGTAGAGGTTTAAACCTAAAACCTCCAAACACGATACAGCAATATAAACCTTTACCTCAATACACATAACTTGAAAAAAATGATAAGAACCAAAGGATTTGCAAAGATTTACAAACAATTTTTTCACATATTGGATATATTAGTTAAAAACAATCAAGTGCAATGCAAATAGATTAAATTTCCTATGGTTTGTGGAGTTGAAGGGGTGGCTCAGCATTGAAAGGTTTTCGAAAGTAATTTTCAGGTATAGTGATGCATATTAATTTATATATACACAATTTCAGGATTTCAAAAATGTAAATCGTTAATAAATAATCTGGTTAATAAATAATGAGGCAAAAAAATTACTATTTTTTTATAGGAAAAGTCTGCCTTTTAGGCCTTAGTTGCCTCAGTTCTGAATTCAAAATAACTTGAACTTCCAGGTTCCCCATCTTCACCAGGGCAGAACCAGCTCAGCTCTAGGGACTCAAAGTCCACAGACAAGCGTGTAGTCTGCTCTCTGGAGTCCTCTGGAATGTTATCACTTCACAGTCATTAGCCCTGCTGCTCGATTTCAATATTTTGTGGGACAAGCAGTTTTTCATGGCAATGGACAGAGCCCAAACAAATCACTCCAATGCCCTACTCCAATCCTGGGGGCTTCAGGGCAGGTGAGTGAAAGAAGCAGGACAGAGAGTTGGTTGGAGATGTAACAAAGAAGAAATTACTACCTCTTTCCACCCTCTGTGTTTCCATCTGGTCTTTGAGATACAGGAGAGGTACTTTTTCATTGAATGAGAGCTGGAACTTTTTTATGCTAATTGGTCTTTTCAGTATTACCTAAAAATGAAACTATTAAAGCCTGGAAGCGATCACAACCATTTTATATCCAGGGTCTTTTGTCATACTACAGATGATTCAAGGAGAGTATAATTAAAATAATAAAGTTGTTTCCCTGATTTTCACCCCGCTATTGCTCATGCAATAACCAAGTTACATGTAGTTTCCTTCGGCAGGAATTTCAACAAGACCTCTCCAGATTTGGATGAAAAAAAAACCTGCTATTACCACAATAGTCTACACTTTTCCATATTTTCAACCCATCTATGCAACAGTTCCTGAACTGTTAAGAGCATCACTTTTACATTAAAGTGTGAAAATAAACATCGCCAACTAAGAGAGGCAAAGATTATTTATTCAGAGTTTATTATAGCAAGAGCATGACTTGCATTTTAGTAGACTCAAAGGCAGGTAGAGGAGTGGAAAGCATTATAGAGGGGAAAAAAGGAAGGTTTGAGGTGCACTCTGATGGAAACTTTTGGCTTAGAGAAGATTATATGCAGAATAGGTAAAAACAGAACATCTTATTTGATTAATTGGGAGTCCATATTTAGTTCCCTCTGGTTGACCCTCAATTAGAAATGGGAATTAAAATTAGGAAAGTTTCCAATTATTAATCAAGGTCATTAATCAGAAACCATTAAACCTGACCATTTTACACCAATTGTTACAAAAGTTATTATTTAGCTCTCAGAATTGTTATTATAGATAGCAATCAGAACTACCACAAGTCTGACTTACAACACTCTGATTTTCTGATTTTCTAACTTGTTTATTATAGACAAGGAGGTCAGTTTCCTGAGCAGGTTACTGGTCAAGTTCTATTTTTAACTACTCTGATCATTGTCTATTTGGTTACTCATTTTCTCAAAAGTGAGCTCTGTGTGGGAGCTTGTTTTAATCCTGTTCTTCCTTGAATTATGTGGCATAGTTCTCTGCATAGTGTAGATGCTCAATGCATTTGGATAAAAAATGAATGACATCATAGTGGATATTAGGAATGGGGAATCAGGGATAAGTTGATTGGATAAGCCTGATGTCATCTTGAAAAAAAAAACTGATAGAATTCAAGTAAAGAGCAGAAGATTTGTGGTACCAGGGAAGATAGAATGAGGTCCTTGTCATAATTTCTCCAGCAATAACATTGATATTTGAGTTGCCGTTCTGTATGCAGAAATGTCTTGGCAAAAATTTACCTCAATGTTCACCTTTGTTTTCTGCCCTTTTGAGTTTGTTAATAAAAATATGCAGTAAAATGAAATCTGCTAGTTTAAGACATAAATAAACATTGAGTAAGACTATCAAGCATGTAGCAGTCTCCAAGTTGCATAAGGCTATGTGGAGACACAAAAACATGGGCATATTGAATGGCAGAAAGATTTAATAGGATGAAAGAGAATCGTTGGGACAGTTTTGAGGAAGAATGCTCCCCTATTCAACAGCTCCTCTACCTACAACCAAATCTCCCCCCCCCCCATGCTAACCTCAATCTATATACCTTGCCTTATATTTTCATTCCGAGACAGAAAACTGGCTCGGCTTCCAAAATATGTCTAGCATTATTTTTTGTGTGTCTTTGTCTTCTTTAGCTCAGTTCATGTCATCCTTGTCTTGCTTGCTTTAAGTTCATCTTTTTTTCTCCTTTTCAAGTCAGTTTCTATTCTACCTACCTTTCTTGACCCAGTTCACAGCCAATCTCTCAGATGCCCTCTCTGAACAAACTGAAAAATTTCATCCCTACCCTCGATATGTTGATGACACTCATTCCATTACCATTTACTCACCAGACCACTAAGCACATGCTGTTTGGATTTGTTTCATCTCCTTATCTTGTGTGAAAACCTAGCTCGACAACCAGATCCAAAGGTGGAGGGGCAATGAATTATAGTTTCTTGCGTTACTGCAGTCTCTCTATCAGAGTTTCACACATGGCAGGCAGACGTAAGTGATGACTTATTGTGGCAATTACTAGGAGTCCCTAGACTTGATGGATGAGTTCTAACGTTGAGGCTCAGCTCAAATTATAAATGCACACATGCTTTATCTTAAATAAGCTCCTAATCTATTTACTATATACTAAATGAACTGTTCCTATTAAAACAATATTTATTTTCCTTCTTAGAACTGGTTATAATTTCAGTGACTAATGAAGAAATTATTATTGGAAATTTCATAGTGTTACAGGACAGCCCCAATATAAAATGGGGTGCCAGTCTGTGGGTTACCACCTGTGCATTTAAAAAGAACATATAAGACTCAACTGCAGACACACAGAATAAAATTAATTTTATAAAAGGGCTTATTTACAAAAAAGGGAGGGAAAAAGAATAAATTGGTGAATGCGTCCTACCAGTTCCACTGAGCTGGAATCTCAAAGGCGCACTCCAAAAATCTGGCGATCCACAACCACAAGCAATCCCCCCCAAAGCTCACATGTCTGGTTTTTAAAACCATTGCTTAACTCCACCCTCAGTCCTCAGCATTCTTCCTTCAGCGATGATGGCATTATGGGATTCGTAGTCCTAGGTGTCTTGGATCTCTCTGGCTTGAGGTGGAGGTGGGGTCCTGGGACACTCCCCTTTCCTGAGGACCACCCTCTTACAATAGTTACAGACTGATTTGGCCTAATCTGATTTGCCTTAGGACAAAAAGTCATGGAAATAAGTTACTAAAATGAATGTTTCCTGTGTTTTTACCAGAGTAAGACAATTCACACCCATTAAGTTCCCTTTGTTTTTCCAAATACAATAATATTAGTTTTATTCTAACAATAATGGTCATTTGGCAACCATCTGCCAGCACATGCTTTTATGCAAACTTTCTCCAAATGATTCCAGTGAGTTTTGCCAAATTGTTCACAAAAGCAGTCTATTACTGTAATTTAGTCTTAACTAGCTGGTTATCATAACTTTAATGTTTTTCTTATTACTATTGTTCTACCATAAAGAAAATTATGTTCTACATAAAGAAAGTTAACTTAGTTGTTCCCCAAATTCATATTTCTAATATATAATCACTTTTTCTACCCAAAGGCTAGTGTTCAAACTGTATTATCTATTGCACTTACATAAAATACAGCTCTGATGTCACATTTCTTAATTTGATTTACTTAATATTTAGTCAGTTTTTATTAAGTTATATGAACTAGTCTATGTCTATATGTATACTTTAATCATTGAAACCAAGCATTTAACTAAATCAACTGACCACGTCTACTTAAAATTTTACTTTTATTATTGTTGCTTTACATTTTATAATTGGTCGGTGCAACTGTCAATTATTTTGGGACATGGTATACGTGTATGAATACTCACAAGTGATAGTGTTTTAAAGGATAGATAAAAACAAATAAAATGTCCCTTAAGAATCTAGCAGTTTTGGACATCTGGGTTGTTTCCATACCTTTGCCATTGTAAATAGTGCTGCAATGAAAATACGGGTGCATGTATCTTTTTGGATTAGTGTTTTTGTGTCCTTTGGGTAGATTCCCAAAAGTGGTATTGCTGGGTCGTATGGAAACTCCATTTATCAAGAAGATGTGGTATATATACACAATGGAATACTATTCAGCATTCAAAGAAGATAGACACATGCAATTTGCAGCAACATGGATGGAACTAGAAGGGATCATGCTCAGCAAAATAAGCCAGAAAGAAAGAGAAAAATATCGAATGGCTTCATTTATAACAGGATTATAGGAAAACCAAATAGGAGAGAGACACTCAGTGGGGGAGGGAGAGGATAAGGGCACAAAATGGAGTAGAAAAGGACACAAGGGACCATGGAGACGGGTCACCGGTGAATTGGTGGTGGGTTACCCAAGGAGAATACAAAATGTAAAAGATATAAATAACAACTTTTAAAAAAGAATCTAGCAGTTAAACACTCCAGGAAATTATTCTATCATTTGCAAGCTGAGGAATGAGAGACTATAAAGGAAATGTTCACTCAACCTTAGTCGCCATATAGCTTGGCTGGTCATCATGCCTATAATTAGAAACCTTCATCATCAATCACCAACTATAGCAGATGAGAATATAGAAGCTAATGATGCCAGTCTTGACAATGGCTGAACACACTGAGGTGAGATGCAGCATCTGATTGAATTGCCAGATAGTTTTGAATGTGCAATAAATGTCTCTTCTAGTTTAAAAAAATAAAAGTGGAAAGAAATCATCTAAAAACTATCATGACAAACATATTTATAAATAAATACTTAGTGTTTTAATGAAGGGAACAAGAAGTGAATACTTGTTTTGGGCTTTTTAAAACTTAAAAAAAACATACAAACCAAAGCTAGTAGAAGCAGCTAAAAATAATATGACTAAATTATGGAACTTGAAAAATGGAGCAATGGATAGATAGCTAGGAAATTTGCATGGAAAACCAATTTCATTGTCTGGATGAGAAATTAGACTAGCATAACAATGAACACAAATCCTAGTGGATAAAACCACAGTAGAATTGTATTGTGTCAGGTCACATCTGCCGTGCCCAGAAAACCTACTGAGGACATCAGTTCATAGCAGACACCTTTTTGTTGGGGCTGCCATGAGGAACATATTAATGAATTCTGCTCAATACAACCAGTGACTTTGTTTAAAAAACAAAAGCAGAAAGAGTATCAGCTTTTTAAAAGAAACCTATTAAAATTGTATAAATCTAGATCATTATGCATGTTATACTGGATCCACTTTAGGTGTTGCAGGCTTGCATTTAAAATGTCTCACCAATAAAATATAATATTCTATAAATATGATAAAAACCACAGGTATCGGCTGGTTATAGATTTTTTTAAGCCTTAAAGTGACATTTGAAATATATGAAAACTGACACAAAAATAACAATACTATTAATAATACAGCAGCTAACCCTGATCATGTACCCACTATGTTTTAGTCTCTAGACTGTGTCTTTAACATTATTTTTACAGGGAAGATATTGTGCAAAATGCTTCAGCAGGCATATTGCTACTAAATTTAAGCAGCACTTGCTGGATGGGAAAAAGAAAGGACAGAAGAAGATACGAGAACAAATGAGGTCAAACCGAAAGCCAAAGCTTAAGATTTGACCATCAGTCTTATTTATATAACTGGGAAGTGATTAAAAAAAAAAAAGAAAGAAAGAAAAATAGAATGGTCTCGTTTAGGGGCACAGTTATGTTTTAGAAGGAACCTTTGAGTTGCCAGTATTTAGGTATAATACTGGGTTTATAAAGTATGCTATGTAAGAAAACTAATTAGGCCTTGTGGGACAACTTCTCCTCTGTGTTGTGACCCTCCTGTCACCTGACATAGCCAGGCCTCAGACTGTGGGGCCAGCCAGAAACTTTGCTGCCTCCCTGATGCTACCGAAGTCTAAATTCCAAGAAGACCAGAAAAGTACTAATTTTATTATTCCTGAGATGGGCTTTATTTCTGCTCCTGAGCCACCAAGGCTATTATCCAGCCATTGGTACAGACTATAATGTGGGACTTCACTTTCTTCCCTCAAACATGGAACAAGTCTTAAGTGTCATTGTGAAGGAACCCATTCAAGTCAGATAACTGCTCTAATTCAACCTTTATGATCTAATGGAAGGGATTTGGCCAGAGAACTTAGCCAACTTCTAGTGACTTCACTATCATCACTTTTTCAGAACTGCATCTGAGTTGAGTGATGTGCACAGTAATTAGAAACTTTTTTTTCTCAAGCAAAAAAGAAAAAAATAGAAACAGTAGAAATCAAAGAGTTTCCAGCTATAAATGACTTCCTTAAGAAACTGGGTAGATTTCTTTCACTAAACCATTCATGTTTTGGACTTTTATGATATTTTAGTGTCCAGAAGAATTTAAACAGAGTAATATATAGCTGTAAAGGGAAAGAAAATAATGTGACTGAGATTGAAAAAAAAAAAAAAGGAAGAACTATTGGACAAGTTAGAAAGAAAAGACTGAGAAATCTGGTAGAATATTCTTTTATAAAAACATTAAGGAATTGCCAGAATGTGAAGAATATATTAAAGGAAAACAGTAATTTTTCTATTTTAATTGTATTTTTTAAACACGGTAACATTGGTTTATAACACTGCACATGATTGAGTGGTATAGGATCACATATCTTCAGGTGTATGTTACCACACACCACACCAACCACCAAAGTATCCAAAATCCTCCACTATTGTCCATTGGGCTCCCCTCCCCCTTTGCTTTTTACCCTCCACCCTCCTTTTCTGGAAGTCTCAATTCTACAGTCAGATTTTTAGTGTTCATTTTGCTTTGTTTTATCTCTTCCTTTGTTTTTTTATTCATCTAGTATTTGTCTTTCTCCTTCTGACTTATTTCACTTAGCATAATCCCTTCATTTGCTTCCATGTTGGTGCAGATAGCAAGATTTTGTCCTTTTTTTAATAGCTGAGTAGTATTCCACTGTGCATATAAACATCTTCTTAATCCACTCATCTGTCCTTGGTCACTTGTTTCCTAAACTTTGCTATTGTAAATGGTGCTGCAATGGACAGAGGAATGCATACATGACTTTAAATTGCTGTTTTTGCATTCTTCAAGTAGGTACCTAGGAATGGAATTGCTGCATCCTACGGCAGATCTATTTTTAATATTTTGAGAAACTTCCAAATATCAGTACTTGGTGGCACTGACAGGTAATGGCTATGTCTGATCTTGAACCTGTTCTCTCTGGTCTTTAGAAACAAGACTAACTCTTCTCTTTGAGAGATGCTGAGTTAGCTCCAACTTCTTTAAATACTTCAGGTGAAGGGGTGAAAAAAGTGAGGGGAGAGACGGTGCTTCCTGAAAGAGACTGTGGGCTTCCTATTAATAGGATCTGTGGGATGTCACATAATTGATAAGAAAATATCAAATATATTCTGGTAATCTAGTGGATTGCATGGTTTTAATATTTGTTAATATTATCATAACTATATTCAAACAAACTTACATTTTAAATTTGCTGACCAAGTAGATCTTACGCCTTCTCACCACTCACATGCATGTAAAAATGTAATTGTGAAATAACAGATATGTAATGAACCCTGATTTTGGTGATCATTTGGCAATGTACAGGTATATAGATCATCACATTGTGACACTTTAAAAATATACAGTTTAACTTGCTGATTTCACCGCAATAAAATTGGAGGAAAAAAATTAAGAAAGTATATTTACATGAACAATAATAAATTAAAACATACTTTAAATGTAAGAAAAAGAAAAAATCAAAATAGAAGAGATGTGGCCCTAATCGTAATCTGGTTTTCTGAAGCAAGTCATGAAAGTTCCAGTGGGTAGTGTTTGAACATGTAAGTTTTGTTAAACAGACAAGGTTAGTTAACTCAATAATAATTGTGCTTTTGACTGCTGCTCGCCCTTCTCTGTCTCTAGAAACCTGCAGCACCAAACTAGTGAAAAGCAGACAGGTTACAGGTTAAGGTTTGTGTGCACTCTGCTTCATGCAGGATTCACCAGAAATTGTTATTTGACCAGGTTATGTCTAAATTAGGGATGAGAGAAGGAAATCACTTATTTAGAGGAACATCCAACTGGAGAAAGTATAGAGAGAACAGGTGTTGGTGGTTATGGTAAGAAAAGAGATTGAAGCAGCAGAACGGAAAAGAAGTTTGGACCTAAGAAGATCCTGTCCGGAGGTCAAGGAAGTATCTCAGGCATCCCTCAGCAACCCTCTAGAACCTTCTGCTGCTATTGATTATGTCAGGTTTAGCCATGAGGACATAACTATGGCTTCTATCACTCTGCCAAAGGCTATGCCAGCTTATGGAACGGAGATGAGGAAAGCATACTGAACCACACAATAGAGCAAAGCTCATTCTCCACTGCCATCTGTTACTGACTGAGGCCTGTGTCTGGCCTTGAAGTATTGGTGTCCAGCCTCTGGATCTGTCTGCTAACCATGATGGTGCACAGGGCTCATGATGTGTGGAATATGTGTACTTGATCATGTAAATGTCAAAGAGACCAACCATTGAAGTCACCAGGGTGACATTAATCATACAAAATGTCTGGTAGAGAAACCACAGGTTTGATACTGTGTTAGTTTCCTAAGGCTGCCGTAACAAGATATCATAAACTCAGAAGTCTAAAACTGTAGAAACTTGTCTGGAAGCTAGAAGTCCAAATGAAGGTGGTGGCAAGACTATGTTCCCTCCAAAATCTGTGGGGGAAGCCTTCATTGCCTCTTCTTAACTACTGGTAGTTTGCTAGCAATATTTTGCATTCCTTGGCTTAGAGCTGCATCGCTCTAATCTGCCTTCATTGTCACATTTGCTCCTCACGTGTCTCTGTCTTTAGATAACCATATTCTTATAAGAACACCAGCCACATTAGATTAGGGGTTCGCCCACCTCCACTACTACCGCTTCCTCATTAACTATCTCTACTATGGTTCTATTTCCAAATAAGGTCACATACTCAGGTACTGACAATCAGGGCTTCAATAAATCTCATTGGGGGAGGATGATACAACTAAACTTCTAACAGATGTTAACTAGGATTTTAGCAAAATAAAAAACACCTATTGTATAGAAGGAAAGAATTTTTCTCTGAATATGGACAGATGCAAAAAGAAAAAGAAAATGTCTGTTATCATTTAAAGCTAAATTATTCAGATGTCATCAGTAGATCTCAGTTCAATAAATGGCTCTGATGAGACTCCCCAAAGGCAATTCTAAGGGTCCATTTCTTTAAGAAAGATTAATCCAGTTTTATTTTTCTTTTTACAGACCTTAGTTGGCAAGTTTGTTATTTTAGATTTTGCAAACAGTTCTACAGATTAAATTATATAATATTTCTATTATTTTTTTATTTTTTAAATGTACTTTCTTCTTATATTCTTGCTAATTTTTACATTACATATGATTTCTTTCAACAATACAAAAGTCAAAACTCATGAAGTCCTAGCTTGCTACCAAACGTTTAGGCCATGTTTGGTTGGTCAAAGAAGAAACAAAAGAAAAGCAAACTCAAATAGGAAGTCAGTCATGAAACCTTTCAAGTTCATTAACTATATAGCAATAACAATAACAAATAACAGGGTTTCCTATTTAAACGGCATTGTTAGATTTTTTTTTAAGGAGAAGGAAGAAATGAGAGGGAATCATGTCTAAAGTTGCAACCAAAGATGTGTGTTTCTGTCACAGAATATTATGCTATATATATAGTAATTTTATATTATTAACAAAATTTGTTTTTGAGAAAAAAAATATACTGTGTAGAATAAAAACATGTTGTTTTTTTTTATCTAGTCAATGAATGGCCAAATTCTCAGATAGTTTACACTCATTTTAAGTTTTTATTTTCAAAATCAACAAGAGATTTTAAGTTGTGTGTGTGTGAAATTTATTTAAAAATATGAAATAATACATTCTGCTTGTGAGAGTACACAGAGGGAGAAAAAAGAGGGTCCATGAAATTTAAAAATATTCAAAGGTACTGTCTAGTTTATTTTTATTTGAAAAAAGTTTTTATGAGGATTTAGAATAAGATATTCAATCATCACATATAATCTACAAAGAATAGCATACTAAAAGGTTACACCTAAAACTGGCTTATCTTCTGTTTTCTATGATTATACTTACACTGGCTTCATCTTCTGTTTTCTATGATTCATTTAACTTAGTTTTATCAACTCTGATGAAGATTCCTGCATAATCCATGGATTCTGAAACTGGCTCCCCTAGTCATCCGCATTCAAGTATGTTCAGCCAGCATACTTGAAAAAAGCCTTGAAAAAGCATAATGGCTTTAATGAGTAGGAAATCAATTAGGAATTTTGACACATGGTGATATGCTTAAGCAATTAGGACTGTCCTTAGCTAGAAGGCTCTGCTTTTAATATGACAATGAAATTGACTATGTCACTTGAAACTTCTAATGGCTTAGAGCAACACTGCTCATTGCCCATCACCAATCTGACTCTCCCTTTTATAGGGAAAGGATGTGGCTGCAGGCTGACTTGAATTTGAGTTCTGGATCAGCTGTAATTATATGAATGTGATTTATTGGTTTTCTATCTACTGCTTTCTGTTTACACTGGAAATAATGCAGTTTGTTTTCCTCTGTAACTCCCAGTCAAAGGGAATTGTTCTAAAGTAATGCATGCTTAAATCAGATGACTCAAGTTGTCAATGATCAAAAAGTCACTTAACACATGGCAGTCCCCCCTAATTATTTGGTCTAGACAATTGTTAACACTGTTTTATTTTTTTAAACCTGTGCCCCTACCATCTGATGCCTAAGAAAGAGACTACGAAATATAGCAGGAAACAGAAAAATCAGTCTTGATGTTTTTATTGAGTAACCAATGATGAACCACAGTCAAATCAGACATTCTATAGACAGATTTTAAGATCTGTCTAAGAGAAACGGGAATTTGAAAAATTGCTTTCTATACCGTGCAGTGAAAATGCTGGAACCCACTTGTGACATATTTATCATATATTTTCCTATTCATATGAGTCACAAACATTTATTGAGCACTTATGCTGGGCACAGCAATGCAGTGGTGAACAAGAGAGCAAACAATTCCTAGTTTTAGGAAGTATATGATCTTGAAGGAATTATTTAGTTCCTACTTCACCTGCACCCCACCCCAATCTTTTTTCTATCCATTTTATGGCTGTCCCATTTTTTAATTTACCAGTATTTACTCCAGTTTTCCTTATAAGAATGTTCAATATATATTCTTGATTTGAAAGGCAATTGTTTGCGGGTAATAGAAATAACATTTCTTACTCTATAGACATAAACCTGAACCATTAAAATATAATTTTTAAGATTATAAAAACAATGCCTACTTATTGGGAAAAACATGGAAAATATAGAGATCAGTGAAAATAAAATAAAAATTCCCTGTAATTCCATCTCAGAAAAAAACCCCAGTAAAGCTTTTGAAATAGTTCCTTTCAGATTTTTACTTTGCCACATTTTACTTCTTTTTTCACTTACCATAGGATTTTTTCTCACTTGTTTAAAATTACTTGAAAATCATTTCATTAATTAATAAATTACCATGTATAATTTTTTAATCATTTTCTTAAAAGACTCAAATGTAAAATGGTTGATATTGAAAGTACACAGAAAATGTCTTTATTTTTGTCGAGTGGTCCTGTCAGGGAAAGGTAGAAAAATGGAATATCTACTTTCCTGTTTTTTAAGTGCTTTTTAAAAAGTTATCATATAAATCAAGATACAATCCTTTTCTTGCTTCTTTTACCTTGGCGTCTGTATAATGTCTGTTAAGGCCCACCTCTGACATTTATGATTGTAGATATAATGCAGATGACAGGAAAAAGACATAGGGCAGAGAGCTAGTTCATATCTGCCCTAGGGAGCTAATTTGCTCTACCTTCATAAAGTTAATCCAAAGCTGTGTAGTAAATACTTGTTTAAGTTTTAAGGCATGGGATACAGAAAAAGGTAAAATAAAAACTAATTACTCGACAGAAGAAGGAAAGAGAGGTGGGAAGGGAAGGGGAGGAAGAGAGGGGAAAGAAAGAGAGGAAAAGGATTGTTACATGCAATGAAGGGCTACTCAGAGACCTCAACCTATCAAGGGTTATACACTCTAATAGGGATTCTGTCATTTGCTGCATAAAGACAAAGAAAGTAGATAGTGTAACAGATCTTTAATAGAATTAAGAAAGAGAAGAGTAGAAATGATATTCCTAATAACAGTTTCCCAGCAAAACTTCCAAAATTACCCATCCCGTCATGGGCAGATGCCCAACCAAACAGGGTTGTCCTGAACAAGATTCACTAAGGCCTGAAAACCTGCCACAGGTCTAAGGTACCTGATGGCAGGAAACCACAAGGAAGGAGCAAAAAAGACCAACGGAATCTGGGATAGAAGATACCAAAATTATTAATCAAGTTAACTGCTGCGATTATTAGCCTCCCCACATGTCTCTCACCCACATGCCTCTTTCCAAATCCTACATGTCTCTCCTATTGATAGACATTTGCCAAGTGTGACTCCTCTTTGATATTAAGTAGGAATTAGTCTTCATTATCTTCCACCATCTCCTACAACCTGCAATTTTCTCCTCTATACAACAGACACAGTAACAGTACATACTGAATAAGGTTATTCTGAAGATTAAATGAGTAAAGTTAAATGCCTGATGCATAATAAAAAACAACACATATAGTAATTCTTTCTATTATTGCTATTATAAAAAAATCTATTTTAAAAGGAAACTGTGGCTATAGTTACAACTATACTATATTTGTCCAAGATGAATATATATTTACAATTTACAGATAACTGAGTAGATTTCCCTTACCAAACAATGACATAAAACCCTTCAATGAACACCACTCAGCTTCAGTTCTGGTCCTCTTGAACCTGTCACTTAGCTATATTTGTAAATCCTGGGATCCATCACCTCTATTTCCTGGTGCAGAAACTCAGAAAAGACAATGGTGATCCACAATCAGCATTTTTAGAACTATTTCTAGGTGATATTTACACAAGCAAAAGCTTGAGAAATTGAGACAGCTTTACCTAGAAAGAGCTTAAACAAAAATTTTAATGAATATTGCATTATTTTTGTAGTGTAGCCCTAATAGCAGAATCACAGTGAGTGGTGTTTAAAAATCACCACCTGTCCAAATGGACAGGGTGCATTCCAAATAAGCTATGTGAATTATTTATAGAATAACTAGTATGTATAGATCAAGTATAGATTTAATAGTTTTATATAATCTCTGCTTTATACCAAACATTTACTGAAATTACTGGGTAAGAGTTTTACCATAGATTAATCGCCTACTTCCTCAAAACCCACCATGCACTACCACACACACAAGAGCGCCCAACTGGAAATGTCAGGTTTCATTGACTTGGGGGGAGAGGGGAGGGAAATCTGGTTTTCTATTCAAATTACTCTGCTTACTCTCTTAAAAAAAAATCACAACTTCACAAAGAATTTTTTAAAACGCTTCTAGAAAGTCTATCTCTGAAAGGGAATTCTAAAATTAGAATTGCAAAGCCATATCACACATTAAAAACACTTTGGTCGTCAGTCAGCATTGCCCAGCAGCTGCTACTTAGGCTCAGTTACAAAATTGCCCTTCGGATGCTGGCTCTGTCTCTACAGACATAAGCCACGGACCTCACCAGACCTGGATTTCTTGGCTGAAATGCGGGAATCACTACAGTATGTACCACAACAGGGCTGCTGTAAGGATTAAATAAGTCCATACATATAAAGTGTTTAAAATATTGCAGACAAATACCAAGCACTCCAGATTTCGATATTACCATTTTTTCTTATCTATCCAGCAATGTTGATATATGGCTAAGAAAACCAAGGACCAGAGACACTAAATGATTTACCCAAGGTTATCGAGAGGAAAGCCAGGGAGAGGAGGACCTAAAATTCCAGACTCCATAAACATCTTTGCCCAACGCCCTGCTGAATTGTAGAAGATAATTCTGTTTTTATTGATTCATCCCTTAAGCACACACATTGTCCTGAAACTTTTCAACTATCAAATGAGCAGTTGAAAATAATTTATCATGATACATCTAAAACCTGTCACCATTGTAAATGGTAGTAGTCACCATAGTGGACAAGATAATGATTTCCTCAATAATTTAATTCAGAAGGGAGTCTTACAAATCTCATATTTATAACTATTAAAGCGCATATTAGTAGTATTGAAAAATAGAATCTAAAAACTCAGTTGTGAAAAATAAATTGTGGCAGAGACTCAGAGTAGCTCATAATGTGTTCTTTTCATCTATGCTAATTGCTTGATCACCTATTGTAGCATAGCCCTAATTTTATTCATAGTTTTTTGTCCTTCCTCTGGGAAACGGATGGATGGTGCTGGCATGCATCTACTTCTCTTTTGAAATCCCTGGGACCAACAATCCATTTAATTATTTTTAGTAATGACTTTGGTGAATGAACTAGACATTCTGCTGTTTACAGCTCACTCTGGATTTGAATGTTTTGCAAAGTCAGGACACAGTACCCAGTGGTGTCTTTTGGTAGTGCCTAAAGACACTTTACGGATTTGTTGAGAGGAATTGTAGGTTTCCTTCTCCATTTCAAAACAGTTTTAATGATTCTCCTTTATTTCAGCCTGTGGGTTATAACTTCTGGTTGATGATCACCCAGTGATGTAAATAGAAATATTTTAAGTCCCCTTCCTCACCCTGATTCCTTCCTACCCTTCATTTTAGTCTTCCTATTTTTGTGAACCATCCAAGCCTTTATGTCCTCAACAGATACACAGTTCCTTTGTCCTAATAGCCATAATTAATACCCTAATACACTAATTCCCCATATCTGTAAATTATTCTCTCAGTTATATAAGTTAGAAAACTAAATATGTCAATATTACAAAAAAAACTTTTATAGAAGTTATTCCTTAAATATGTGTTTGCATTAAAGCAAGGTGTTTTTTTGTTCTTTTTTTAAAATTTCACTTTGCAAATAGTTTAAATGACATAGTATAAAGGGTAGGAAATTTTACATTTAGATCATAAAAGAGCAATTTTGATCATCTTAAAACCACAGCTAATTACCTTAGTTATTTTAATATTGGTTTTATCTCTCAAGATGTGATCAGGAAGAATGGAGAAATAGTACTTACCAATCTTTCATTTTTCCTGTCCACTATCATAGACTCCCACACTTCTCTGAGTTTTAATTAAGGCTGATTATTGAAACCTTATAAGGCTGTCCTCATGCCTATCTTTGTCTCTCAAATACAGCAAGGTTGAATTCAGGTAATGTGGTTTACACTAGGATGCTTATCTACATGTAACACGGGCACAAAAAGTAATGCAATCCTTGCGCCTGAGAAGAGTCATAACTTTTCTATATGGGAGCCATATCCACGATGTCATTCTATTAACTCAAATTAACGATTTCCTCTTTTATACATTTTTCTTCTGTGATTTTAAAGGGAATGTCTTATTCTTATTTCACCACATCTCATAGTAGTGGTAAGAAAGGATATTATCATCAGCAATAATCCATACCTTAAAGTTTTTAGATTTTATCACTAAAAAACACCAGCAGACATATCATGATCTCAGTACTCTTTGTTTTTAGAGCAAGCAAGAAAGAATGTCTACACACACCATCCACATATTTCCCTTCTTCTGTCCAGATAGGTAGATCTCTCCATCTCTGAGATGTCTAAGATGAAGAGTCTCATCCACACTGAATACTCTTTCACTCTGCATTGGTTGCTAAACTGTACAAGCGATTCAGGGGAATCGCTTAAGCTGAAAGTAGGAAGACTGGATGCCATTATCTACTTGTTCCTGGAAGATGATAGGTAGGTAGGTAGGCAGATAGACAGATTAGATAGATAGATAGATAGATAGATAGATAGATAGATAGATAGATAGATAGACAGATAGATAGATAGATAATCATCCCACAACTCGTCGGTTATATGAGGATAAACTTAATCCCAGGAGTTGTAGGAAATGTTCAAATGCCAAGGTAAGATATCAATTCAAAATTTCTAGACTAGATTGAACTTTAGTTCACTTCTACTAGGCTGAATATTTAATTAAGTCACTGAATGTTAAACTGGCAGGAAACTTAAAGGACATCTAGAAAAATGCATTTTCATTTTACAGGTGAGAAATAGGACATCTAAAAGATCAAATAAATATCCTTGCATCCCAGGATGAGCCAGTAGCAAAAGCACTCTGGTTAACCTATTTAGGAGAGAATTGTACCATGTTTGTAAATGGATATGAGGTAAGAAAAGCATAGTTACTCCATCAAGTAGCTTTAGGACTAAAGATGTGATTCTGTCAAGAATTTAAGCTAGTCCATGGTATTGCTGCCTGAGTATCTACTTTGTTTAACCAAGCAGCCTGTATTGGTTTCTCATGCAAGTATATGCCCTAGATAATAGCTCTGGGAGTTACATGCAAATATAGGTCCCTGATCTGATTTCCCCACCAGCCCTTACGGTCGACAGTCTCTCTCATTTCCATCCCCTAACCTTGTGTACCTTTTAGATAAGACTCCAGTCCGATTTACCAAATGCCCCCTCTTTGGTTTGAATTGACCAATCTTGCCAAAGCCCAGGAATCCCAAAGCACTCCATCTACAAACTCCAATAAAGACATGTGTCCAGGTCCTGTCTCTCTCATCTGCACTCTGCCTTGACTTCCTTGTGTGGGCATTCCAGTTGTGCCAGGTACTCCTCCACAACCTGTGAGTGGTAAACTTTGCAATTTCAATTTCTCTTATAGTCTATCGTTGAACCAAGGCTCACCAGTACCCTGTGTTCCACATAATTAATGTTAATTTGACAGACTCATTATCCTAGATATCCTTGAATTTCCTTTATCATTCAGTTCAAGAAATAACTCTGGAAGTTGACCATCCTACACTCTCCTGTAATTTAGGGATATAACCAGAACTATGGCAGTTCTCTTAGTCTGCAAGTATATTTGAGAGAAGAGAACAGTTTACAGTGTAGTGTGTGTGTGTATATATATGTGTGTGTGCACGCACATGCATGCATGTGTCTAAATGCCAGCCAAAGGCATTTAGAGAGTATTTTAAAAGTAATATAAAGGAAGAATTATGTACACCTGTTTGGCTTCAAAACAGGATTTAAATGTAAGAGATTTGAGTTGTGCATTGAACGAGAAGTTAGGAGCTATCAGTGTTAGGAGGACTTTCTAGATAGGGAAAATTCAATCTATAAGTTAGATTTCAGAAAAGATTTGTGATAGGCAGAACAATAGCACTGGTCAACAGTGAGATCATAACTGACTTAAAAAGGCCCTAATCTGTAGTATTTTGGTGTGCTGAACATGAATACAACCCTGAAAATTTGTTATTAGCTCTCGTTTTGAAGATATTTCATATAATTCACTTTATATGTTTCACCGTGTAAATTTATCCTGGAGGACTGCAACAACATCCTAAATCAGCCTAGAATGATGTAATATTGCATCGCATTGCATAATACCATCATGCACACATCATCCAGTGTTGATTGTATCATTTTATGATGCAATGCAAACTACTGCCAGGCGGCTGCTGAAGTAAGTTGATGTCAGCAGTGCACTACAGAAAGCCCTGTCAGAAAGGTTGAGCATTGAAAATATTTCAGACTTTGTGCAAGACAGTTTAAGCTACTGTTACATAGAATTGTTATTATTTTATCCATTTAGACACGATACAGAACAGTAATGCCGCAAAAGTGTGTTAATAGCGTGGACAATTTCTGCTCTATTTGTGGGGAAGGGACATTTGCCAACCAGAAGAAAAGTATCCCTTCTCAAGTGAAGAAGGCTTATCATCTTGACTTCGGATGCAAGGTTGGTGACCCAGACAAGCCTTGGGTCCCGCATGTATGCTGTGCTACATGTACAACACAGCTTTCACAGTGGTTAAATGGCAAAAGACCATCAATGCTGTTTGCAGTCCCCATGGTGTGGAGAGAGCCAGGCAACCAAATAAAAGACTGTTACTTCTGCTTGATTCCTGCTCTTTCCAGTGGAATAATGAAATAAAAGAAGTCGAGAATAGTCTACCCAAACATTCCATCTGCATTGAGACCGGTTCCACATGGTGAGGAACTTCCTATTCCAGAACCTCCAGCAGAATATTCTCTTGATTCATCTGATGACCTGTTCTTCTCCTGTTCCATCAGCATGCAGTGATCCAGATTTTCACTGTGCTGCATCATCAACACCACACAAACTAACACAGGAAGAACTAAATGACCTGGTTCGTGAATTGAACTTATCCAAGAACAAGGCAGAATTGCTGGGATCAAGACTCCAACAATGGAATCTTCTAGAAGAAGATGTCACAATTACTTTCTATCGAAAGTGCCACCAGCAGTTGGAGCCTTTCTTCAGAAAGGAAAGTACTCTGGTATTCTGTTCTGATATTGAGGGCCTCATGAATGCTTATAAATCACTCATGACCCACAAGAATGGAGACTATTTCTAGACTCTTCGAAACTGAGTCTTAAGGCTGTGCTTTTGTACAATGGAAATTGTCTTCAATCTATTCTATTCCTGAACAGCTGTACAAGATACAAGTGAAGAAATCTAAGAAGTAGTCTATGACTTGATTTTTTACAGGTATTAACCGTAGGCTTATTATTATAGGCATGCATTAAACATCCATTTATTGCAGATTACCAAAAATACTAGAGCGAAAATTATAATTTGACTGTCATATTCATGTTGAGCACATACAAATTGATAGGAAATGGCTAATTTTATTTCAGTAACATAACTTTTGTAAAAATTTGTTGACCATTGTAATTGCCTCAATTCAATACTGAACTTCCCCAGAACCTATAAATGTACTATGATACATGGCAAAGGAAAAGTAAGTTTGCAGATGGAATCAAGATTTCTAATGAACTGACCTTAAAATAGAGATTATCAGTTATCCCAGTGGATGTTAATACAAATTAAATGTAATACAAATTAAAAACCAAAGAGGTGGCATGAAGTGATGTTAGACTCAGACTCACTACTGACTTGGAAGATGGAAGAAGTCCATGAGCTAAGAAAACAGAAAGCCTATAGGAACTGGAAAAGGCAAGAAAACACACTCTCTTGTAGCACCTTGAGAAAGGAAGCAGCTCTACCTAAACCTAATTTTAGCCTCATGAGACCCATGTCAGATTTCTGACCTGCAAACAATAAGCCATTAAACTTGTGTTCTCTTCAACCGCTAAATTTGTGGTGATTTCTATTGTGCAACAATAGAGAACTAAGTCAGGACTTTACTGTTATTTGCTTACTGAAGTAGCAGTTAACATCTTCCTTATAATACCACTTAGACAGGAGCTATTCTTGTGCAGAGAGCATAAGAAAGAGAAGCAAAGGTGTTCTCTTGGTTTTAAGCTTTCTCCCTTTTACCTCAAGCATATTTCCCACTCAAGTCAATGCCATGGGGGTAAACATTGTGTTTCTTTTCTTTGGCTTGGGAAGACTCTGCCAGGTGCATAGACTAAATAATGTCTTCCTAGAATTTTCTAGACACCAGTTTCACTCCCGCCCAAGTGGCCTCTGCTTGTTGTTGAAGGAATCCCAGGAGGCTGAAGGAATCCCAGGAGACCACCCAAAGTCTACATTCCATCATTCCTTCAGTCTCAGGATATGAGCTGCACCGGCTGGCTTCCAGCTCCCTGCTCTTTCTTGTGGTCTGGAAGTGGATGTTTCCTGAGTCCTTACTCCTGTCTGTGTTTTCAGTGATTGCTTTAACTTGATTTCTGGAAGGGCACAACTGTAGCCAAGGTTCCTTCCAAAAGCCTATACTGAGGCAACTTGGATGCAGGTAGTGATCCATGACAAGAGGAGTTGGGGGAGGCAGGAAAGCTCATGCAAAGGAGCCGCAATTGGCAATAATTGCTCTGGACAGTTGAGCCTGTCCCCACAAGAACTCAAGTACAGATAGGGATTGCCTCCAGGTGTGAACTCCTCTGCACTCCCAGATGTATGCAGGCTGCCTGGGCCCCCAGACGTCCCAGAAAAGTCCCTGAACATAATGTGAGCTGACCAGAGAAGCAGCTGAGGCCAAAAGCCCTCGGGTCACACCGGTGCTTGCAATTGGTTGCCACAGCAACGGCTGTACTAAAGAGGAAGACTGAAAGGACAGAGGCGGGGCAGTGAGGCATCTCAGACAAGAGGCCTGCAGCTTCCTGACAGCTGAGCACTTCATCTTACTGGGAGCAGCTTCCGAACATCAGACTCCCAGACCTGTTTTCAGTCCCATTTCCATCCACAGTGTCAAGGCTTCCCAAAGCTCTTCTCTAAACATGCCTCTGAAAGACAGTCCCCAAATACAAGAAAACACAGAAGACAGCAGAACAAAATACAACACTTTCTAGTACATGGACATATATGCTCCTCCACAAGGATAGATTCACACTCTTCAAAGGACTCCACTTCTTCTAAATAACATTGTCTCTCAACACAATAAGCAGTTAAACAAAAGTTGTCATTTTTCAATGTACACATTTATACCACTGCGTTTTCTCTGTTTCTTTATAGTGTTCTTACCAAAACTTTGGTAACTCAGGCCACAAGAGAGGAATAAGGCAAAGTACACTTGCTCAGAGCTGGCAGCTCCTCTGCATCTTATTGAAATTATCACGCAATGCCAATCTGAAAAACCTATTCAAACCTTCTTTGCAGCTAAGCTTCATGTAAAGGTCTTAGCAGAGGCTAACATCAATGAACTGACAGTTAATGTATGCTTTGTGGTAGAAGGTTCTTCAAATGAGTACTCCATTTGAGCTTAATTCCATGACCATCATTTATTTGAAAAGCACAACTTTGCTGCCTCAGAGGCCCTTACAGGGTTTCTCTGCAGACGCCTTCAGCAGTGTCCTCTGGCACTGAAATGGTGGCAGGGCTCTGGCTCCCCTGGAGCGGGCTGCTGCCATCCACAGCCTTTGATCTAACATCTCATGCCAGACCATGTGCAAGGCTGCTATGCTAATTTTTTTTCTGCTGAGCATTCTCTGTCCCTGGTGGCAGGCTCCACACAATGTTCAGAAGCATTTTCTTAACTGGCACATGAAACTCAGAAGATTGCTGTTAATTGCATGGTACATATTGATTACCCTTGCTCCTGGAGCTCAAATTTTGCATATTGCAAGTCAAACTAGACATATCCTGACTCTTCACAAAGAACCACCTCCCTCCCTCTCTCCCTCCCATATGTTTTTCCGTTTTTTTCCTACTCCTTCCTATCTTCCCTCCTTCCTTTCTTCCCATCTGTCTTTCCCCTTTCCAGCTTCCCTACCACTCTCTTTCCTCTCCTCTTTTTTCCCTCCTTCTCAAATTCCTTGTTCCCTTTCTCCCTCCCTCCTTTTCTTACTTCAACCCCCCTTGCTTCCTTACCTCTTAACTTCTGTTCTATCTTCCATTCTGTCTCCCTCTCTCCTACCCTCCCTCCCACTACCCCTCTCTCCTTCCTTTCTTACTCATTTTCTTCCTTCTTCTCCTCCTTCATTACTCTTTTCCTCCCTTTATTCTTTTCTTTCCTCCTTCCCTCCTTCCTTCCTTCCTCCCTTAATTCCTTCCTCTCTCTCTCCCTCTACCTTCCCCTTTTGTCCCTCCCTACTTTTCTCTTTCTCCTCTCTCACTCTTTATATTCCTTTTTTCTTTCCTAACTCCCTTGCTCATTCACTCCTGTCCTTCCTTTCTTCTTTCTCCCTCCTCTCATACACTTGTCATATACATACGTCCCTCTTCCTCACCCATACAGAAATAAAACTTCCTACTGATTAAGAGATACCTATTTAAAAAGCACTGATAAGACTTACCTTAAACACTTAAATGCCATTTATAAATGTCATCAAGCATTAAACTGGATTTTATTTTTAAATACATGTTTTAGAGAGAAGAAAGAAATATTACTTATCAATTAATTAGCTGCCTAGTGTGTTCAAGAAGAGTAGTGGAACATTCTCATGTAAATCTATAAAGGAAAAATCCTTGGAGAAGCTCATGTGCTGTGTAATTAGAGTTAATTAACACATTTGCTAATTGACTATTATTTAGCACTCCAGCTGCTGAGGAAAAATCCATAGGCCCATTAAATATTAATTAGCAAAAGCCTATTGTCTGATCCTGTCAGATCCTGCATTGATGAGATTTTTACAAGCACAGCTTTGTTAGTTAGGCTGGATGGGGACTAACACACATTAGTTAGCTGTTGAGAAATAAGAAATTGTGATCATCATAGTAAGCACAGAAGTCCTATATTTTATTTTTCATTTTGTCTTAAAATATACTCATTGAGGTAATATTTACAATACTGCAGAGAATCACACCACGCCCACCACCAAAGTGGCAAAAATCCTCCATCATAGTCCATTGGGACCCTCCCCCCTCTGAACTACTATACTTTAGCCAATTATTTTTCTCATTCAACTGATTCCATCACCAAAAATACTAGAAAACCCATATTTATCTGTGTTGACAAGGCTACTACCTACAGTCTGGAGATTGTAGGTTCCCATCATACCAGATTCTCAGGGTTTTCTGAGCAGCCTTTAGGAAACTAAAGAAAAAGTAATCCATTAACTGTAGATGCAAAATGTTATTAAACAGATTTATTGAGATAAAATTCACATGCCATTTCAATTATGCATTTCAATGACTTTTGGTATATTACATTATCAGTTAAAATTTTTTGGGTTAATTCAATTTTTAAAATACATTTAAAAACATACATAACATAAAATTTTCTATTTAAGTCATTTATAAGTGTGTGACTTAGTAGCATCAATCACATTCACAATGTACAATCTCCCCATAGTTTTTATTAGATGGGTTTGGTTTAAGTCTCCTTGTGACTGAAGGCACAATCTGGAAACATCCATCTGCCTTCCCACTTGAAGACACTCAGGTTCCATGTAGCTAAAATGTCTCTGCTCAGTCAGCAGTGCTGACTCCTATCATTAATTGCTCTCTGACTGTAAAACACCCTGAGTCTGCCTGTCTTGATTGCTCTCTACTTTTTTGGTTCACTCTGTCTCCAATATCCATAGCTAGCCAAGCAACTGTACTGAACAAAAGCCACATGACTTTTCTCCTGCCTCCCAGGTGAGTGTCCTCCTGGCAGTTCCACTTTGGTCAAATTGGTAAAAGCCTCTCAGGTATCCCAAGACTTCATTTGGCTTATGCTACTTTGCCCCCCTCACTTGCCACACAAAGCCCATCCTTTTTCCAGGGGAATCAGCGAGAACAGCAATCCCATCAAAGTGGTCACAATGAATACAATAGCTTAATTTATTAGAAATGCCCTTTCACAGTGGACCTGCATAACTTCCCCCAGATAATCAACTTAATGGAAAACTGTTCTCTTTCCTTAGCAATTCTGTAAGTACCAAAAACAGAGCACAGAAAATGTGGCGCTTTCTACAGAATTCTTTAACAAGTTTAATATATAGCAAAATGAAATAACTTCTAGCAATATCAATCTTGTTTTATGACATGAAACATCTATAATAATAGCTAAAAGTTATTCTTAAATTATAGAAAATTTCTGTTAGACTCTAATGTAAATGCTTCATATTCCATCACATTTAATCCATAAGAATTATCGAGATTATGGATTATGGCATAGCTATTAAGAGTTTTGGTGTCACACAGAGACTTGAGTTTGATTTCTGATCCTTCTATTTAATAGACATTGGCTCCAAAAGGTTTACTAGGAAATGTCAATTGATGCCAGCTAGAAATTACAAGTAGAACAGAAATCTCAGGCCCTATTTTAACAACATTCTATAGAGAGACATGCTTTGGCAGGTGTAATTGGCACCAATGGGGTCACATTCCAGGACAGGGATTTACGGAACAAGGATGAGAGTGACTACGCCCGGGAAAACAAACATGTTGCTTCAAGTCCAAACAATCTGAGTTTAAAGCCATCTAGGAAACCTCTTCATTTGATCAACCTTGATGCTGTGGTCAGTTTTTCTTCCAGTCAGTAATTGCTGATCACTCTTGGGTATCTACAGTCCACTTTATTTATCCACCCTGATTTATCTTATCTATTACTTCTGACATCATATTATTTACATTATATTTTAATCTACCCCCTCCAACGAGGGCCATAAATTCCATGAGATCCCATTCTATTTATATACCTAGAGCAGAACCTGGCACATAATAAGTGCATTATAAATCATTGTTTAATGAGTAAATGGATTTTATATCCCCAGTACTGACAAGCCAAAATTATGAAATTATTTACTTCATCATTATTGTGGGTCTGCTAATCCTAAACAGCCTGACCAGCCACCATTTAGTTATCTATAACTCTGCATTCCTACCCAAAGTCAGAACTGCCCAGTCAATTAGCTACACGAGCCCAACCTTACAAGGCACCTTTCATCTTCTAAAGCAGGTCACTTTGGGAAGAGTATGCATCAAGAGGTATGACCGGAAACGCCCGGGGGGCTGAGGACTGATGTATGACAAATGATCCCAGAAGCTGATCAATGGAACACCTTATTGATAAGATTAATACTTTAGCTGGGGAATCTAAGGCTTGACCTCAAATTATAATACTGAGTCATCAAGCAGAGAAGAAATTCCTGGAGAGCAGACCCACACGCCCTAATGCTATAGATAATAGGATACACCTTTCCCTCTTCCCCTTTTCTCTTTATCTTCTCTTCCCCCTACAACTGATGATGTAATTATTTTATCAATAAAAGGACCAGGATCTCGCTCATTGAGCAGCATTCTGCATTCCGTAGCCTGCTCTACGACTCCCATATTATCGTGTGGTGTTGCTCCCGATGCAACAATTATGGCAATACTTTCTATATCAAATATTCTTTTCCTCCTGATTTTATTGAGTGGTGGTGGTAGAGAGGGATACAGTGATAAATTTATTTTTCAGTATGGCTATTCATATATTTTTGGTCAGCTTTGTTGATAGGAAAGCCAAGTTGAGGAAGCTAAATTCCATATGTCAAGTTAGGAGTGAGTTTACATTAGTAAGGATTTTTAAGAACCTTATTAAATTTCTGCAGAGCAATTTGTTAAAGTCCTTATTAATTTAAAGGAATCTTGTTGGGTTTCCAATGGTCTAAGCTGGTAATTTATTCAAAAGTGGTTGATAGAACCGTGATAAGAAAGACAATATTGAGAAATAAGGGTTCCATGTACCACTGATCATTTGATTCATTATTAAATGGGATCCCTAATGCATAGATATGGCAGTAAACACTGATCCTGAAACTGGCTAGTATCAAGGTTGACAAAAAGTAATCAAGGAAAAAAATAAACAAACCATAGAGAGAGTTTATTCTTCCCCTAGGGGAAAAGTAAGACTGAGCACAATATGGACAATGTATAAAATATTTATCTAAGGTTGAATTTTAGCATTTCAGAAGGGACCACTGGCTAATAGGGCCCATATATTCCCATTAGTTTATGCATGAGATTTTACTTGAGAAAATGCTACTCTAATCCCTATATAATTGTTCATGTAGTGGCTAAAGAGCAAAGCAACAAGAAGATTTGTACTCTCAAATCCCATTTAACTTAAGGGAAGGAGACAGAGTAAATGAATGGAATGTGAAACAATTGTTTTGGGGATAAGGCTTATTCATAAGAGACCCCTCTCCTTTTAACTACCTAAAATCCTTTCTAACGATTTCACATCTGGTACTGGACTATTATGGAAATAATCATGAGTATGCATTATTGTGTATGAAGAAAGATATGTTTATTCACCAAAACAAAATGTAATTAAAATAAATCCACTCTCCCCAAACAAATCTACTTAGACTAAGTCAAAAATAAATCAATTTAAAATGTTAAAGCCTGAAGGTTTGTGCTCAGAGGGAAGATATCTTTAATAATAAGTAATATTTATACCTCAAATAAGAATGTCAAACATTGTAAACAGTAAATGAGGTCAAAGAGTAGAATGAGTTCAGAAACCTGACCCTGGGTGGAGAGTGACAGCAGGAACTGATAATCTCAACTGCTGGTCTCATGGCCTCATGATGTATGAGAAATGCCTCAAGTGAGCTGCTCAAGTGGAACAATGACCTAAACCCTCATCGTGCCAGAATTCCACAAGGAGTCACTCTTCTATCTATTCATCTTTTCAGCAGCCTAAATATACTTAGGCATCTCCAACTGCCCAGAGGGAATGCATTGCTTTGCCACGATCAAATGGACCAGAATCGCCCTTCTCTCTTTTTTCCTATTTCTCCATTTCTTGTGCCTAAAGTACATAGAAGAGGAAGGACATTTAAGTGTCTCCTGGGACAGCTTTATGCCACTACCTCTATTTACTTTAAGTTCTATCTCTGAGTAACATGAATAACTTTGGGTAGAAAGTTAAGACAACTTGAAAATAGACTGAATCTAATTCTATCTCTATCCAACACAACATCAATTGCATAACAACCTTGCACTACTACCAAAAAGGAAGGAAAGAAAAAAATTAGAGATATTACTTGGGAAACAACAGTAGGCATAGACAAATATGGGTCTAGAGTACTAGTCTTATAAAATCTATGATACCTCCTGTGACAACACTTCAAATTAAACCACAACTTATTAATTTATAAGTTGAGATATCCCTTATAAGAAGTGAGGGGATAAATAAGTTGTGGTACATCCAGACAATGTGACAGTATTCAGTAATAAAAGGAAATGAGCTTTGAAGCCATGAAAAGACATGGGGACACCTTAAATATAAATTAAGTGAAAGGAACCAAAAAAGAAATGCTACATAGTCTATAATTCTAAATCTTTGACATTCTGATAAATACAAATCTATAGAGACAGTAACAAAATAAGTGGTTGCAGGGGTTAGGGGTGAAGAAGAGATGAATAGGCAGAACATAGGAGTTTTAGGGCAATGAAACTAATCTATTAATGTATGATAATGGCAGATACATGTTATTATTACTTGTCCAAATCCTTAAAATGTGCGATGCCAAGAGTGAACCATAATGTAAAATATGGATTCTGGGTGGCAACAATGTATCAACATAGGCTCATCAATTATAAGAAGTGTGTCATGCTGGTGGGAGATGTTGATACTGGGGGAGACTCTGCATCCCTGCATGTGAGAGAATATGCAGATATCTTTGTACCATTCCCCCAATTTTGCTCTGAGCCTAAAAATACTATAAAAATATTTAAATAGTTTTAAAAATATCCTTTATGATGTGTAGAACCTGTAGAAGATTAACATTCTTTTCTGAGACATTTAGTAACATCAGAAGAAATCATTAAATAATTGGTCTTACAAGGAATTCTTATGGCCAGTAAACTAAAGCATTGTTTTTTTCCTCACACGCCTATTGGTATTCCCACAATCACAATAGGTGCTAGAAAACCTTCTGAGATAAACACTTAAAATAGTGCACAATTGGATATTGAGTCTTGTACAGAAGCCCAGAGAGTCTATGATAAAAGAGTAATTGAAAGAGAAACTATGGGGATCCCTGAAAGAGGATTCACCAGAGAGAATGATGAAATTACAGAGTGAACTAAACTCTGCAACAGCTTATGTAGTGAAGGATAATAGATGATTCTAGTATAGCTTGGATAAGAGCTTGTTCTATTTCAGCCATCTTGGGATCTATATACTCTTTGGAAGCAGGGGCTATGTGTGCATTAAGAAAACAGTACAAACAAACCTTGAATTAGTTATATGTGCAATCAGCCTTATGACGGCATTTGCTCCCTCACTTTTCAGTGAAAGGAACACAGGAGTGTCCTCACTTAACTGGATTTAGGAGGACGGGCATGGACTGTCCAGTTCCAAAATTTTGGGGACATCAGTGATGGCACCTGAAACAGGACATCAGCTCAGATCCAACAGCTCCTTTGGGGCTTGATGGTTGGGCCT
Organism: Scalopus aquaticus; assembly: GCA_004024925.1. NCBI lineage: Eukaryota > Metazoa > Chordata > Mammalia > Eulipotyphla > Talpidae > Scalopus > Scalopus aquaticus. The sequence goes on from PVIJ01010504.1 coordinate 37,810, forward strand.
CAGGGTGACCCTCCATGATGATTAGTGAAGGCAAAGGCCTACGAGTGGACACACTTTGTCACCTGTGGTTACTCCAAGATATGCTTGGGGAGAATTTCTCTGCAAAAGCATAAGCTCCCAGGAGCGAGGCAGGTGGAAATTAGAAAGCACCTATATAGAGACTTTAATGTGCTTTGTATTCACCAGATAATAAAGCCAGAGACACGCAGATGGAATAACATGTATCCTGAGAAAATTGCTTTAATGGATCCACCGAAACTTCAGTGACTCCACTTAGAACCAGCAAGATGGCAAGAACGGATTTATGTGTAGGGAAAAAATTTTTTTTAATTTCTTGTTTATTACTCCAAAGGCCATTTGTTGTTTAGATTTTGGTCCTGGGTTTAGCATCATGTGTTATATAAACAAGCTGCAATTTATTATAACATTTTTGTTATTTGTAAAGTTTATTGCCAAATGTCTTGGTGTTATTCTGTTCATTAAGTTTCCTTTTTCCTTTTGAAGTTTCAGTATAAGTAGGAATAGAGTTACTAGTGTTGCAGTAATCTTTTATTCAAATAATCAGATAAATATTTCAATGATACAGAGTGATAAAGGAAGCACTTCATTACCTTCGGGCTGAAGATTCTCAGAGGGATAAAAGAACAGGGAAAAAAAGCTGTGAAATGTGCTGCTGCTGAAAATCCAACACAGCCCACATGATAGGGCAGACCAGTGCCAAGAGCCATTCTTGCTCCTCATTATAGAAATGGCCATTAATGTTTAATACCTGCTGGAAAAGAGCGGCTTGTGAGCGGTGGGCTGGGAGATTGGTATTGTCTTCTTCCCTGATATGTACAGAGCTTCAGGGCTCAAGTGACATTTCCATCCCACTTGCGGTGTTCTCTCCACAGCTGATTCCTTAAAGGCAGAGGAACAGGTTGCCTTTCCCATCTGTTCCATACCTCTGATCTCCAGGCTGGGTAAATTAGTTTTCAGACAAATAAAAAATATTTTGATAGTAAATCCTTGTTTATAATATCCCCCTGGGGAGGGAGTAATCAGCCTTAGAATCAGGCAGGCTATCAGTTTAACCACAATTTGAGTACTGCAATCTGGCTGAACATAATTTCCTCTCACTTCATTACTAAATATTTTTCTATCTTTTACTATTCTCTTCAAAATCCCACAGCCCAAATAATAATATTTTGGAGGACTAATCATTACAAGATAACCATAACCACTGGAAAAACCTTGTTTTTATTTCTTTTCACTTGTATCAGATAATGAGTTTGAATTCATAAATCAATAGTATTATCTTTTGCAGTCCTTAAAAACATGTAGTCTCTATGTGTTTGGATGACTGTATTTTTCACTATTATATAAATGTCTGTACAAAATTGAAAAACAAAGTCAGACATCCTAATTCTTACTAAAAAGAATTACTTACTAAAAAGCAAAGAGAGTAGTTCTTAAAAGAGTAGACCTACACAGAAAAAAAAAAAAAGTAACTATATAGGCTGATGGATGTTAACTATATTTATTGTGGTAATTATTTCACAATGTACACAAATATCAAATTATGCTGTATACCTGAAACTAATATGCCAGTTACATCTCAGTAAATACAGGGAACTAGCAAATGACCAGAGAATTATGCAGAACCATCCTGAACCAACTGAAGTATCAATATATTTTTTTAAGCAGGATTGTAATAATGTTGATTTACCTCTGATTATAATTAAACAAACTAATAAACCAATTACCACCCCCAGTGTACTAAACCAACAAACTATTCCCTGGGTACTAATAGGTCTTTTACATTTTGGAGAACTTTGTTTTTAGATTTCTAGACAACAGACAAAAGCAGTGGAAGAAGAAACTACTTCCACGGAGACTCACAGGGGATGAGAATTTATTTTCTACAGAACAAAAATATAGGTAATAATATAGGGAAAATTAGTAATAAATCTAGCAATAAAATAAATAGTGTTGCTGAGAAAAGAAAATAGAATATTTCTCCATACCCCCACTCACAATTTTCAAATTTATACTGAAGGCATGAACTGTAGATTTTAAAATAACCCAGCTATAGAAAGGATGTCTTGGATGGCAGAGTCCCTGAGAAGAACTGGTGATGATGCCTACTTCTGAAAACAAGAGAGGTAAGTCAATGAGTTTTCTATACTCCATTGCTATCAGTAAGAGGTATATGCGGAGCTGCGGGTGGGTGGAGTTGGAAATATTGGTCTCTTGTAAAGATACTGACCAATAAAAATATATTAGTCAAAAATGTTGATTTAATTCTTATTCAGAATTTTTTGTGATTAGTAAGAGTGGGAAGGGAAATAAAAAGCAAGCAAAGCTCATACACATTTTCAATTTTCCATTGAGTACTTGGGATGGGAGGTGGAGAGAATAGGTCATCAGAAACCAAATTCTAATAAAATAATTGCCCAAATAATTTCTTGAAAAAGCAGCAACAATAATAATGACAAAAAATGATACATGTATTGTAACAAGATGGATATTTTCAATCAATACATCAGTAATAGAATTTATATAGGATGGAATAAAAGGGGCATAGATGACAGAGCATATATTTTAGAGAATGTATCTGGTGAAGAAAGGATAAAATAAGGAATATATGTTACAATTACAAGAGAAGGCTTCAAAATTAAAGAGCTGGTTCAAAATGGAGGTCAGTATCAGGAAGCCAATGAATTTCCTAGCTCTTATAAAAATAACCAATTCTTCTACCATTCTTGTTAGGAAGCAACATTTCTGCAGCAGTCTCAGGATAGTCTTATAGATCTGTCCCATCTTTCCCAGTTTCTAGGTGACTTGTGTTTATTCATAAACGGAAGTCTCTTTTCTTGGTTAAATTAGGAGAGAAAAAATTAGTAATAAAAATAACCCAGGTAAGTCCTCAGATCTAGAAACTTGTCAATGTTGATGATGACTTTATTTTTAGGTCTGGACTTTATTTTCATGCTCTGAAAATAAGCAATGGGCATGTATAAGGCAAGATACGTAAAAGTCAATCTCTCTGTAATAGTAAAAATCTAAAAATAATCCTGTTTCCCCTCAATAGGGGACTGGTTAAATAAATAACTGTACATGCATGTCATGAGACATACTGTGTAGATATACAATAACAAAGCACCTGAAGTACTAGTAAGGAAAGCTCTCAAAGAAATATCAACTGAAAATCACAGAATATAGAGTAGCTAATAATATGCTATATTTTGTGAAACAGAGAGAAAATAATACATGTGTATATTTCCTTGGTTATACATGAAGAAATTCTTAAAGGAAAGTCCTTCATTAATAATATGGTTACTATGGGCCTCCCCAGTGGCGTAGTGGTTAGGCTCTGTGCTGTGGAGCTGTAGGTAGCGGCGACACAAGTTCAATGCCCAGCCGGGGAGATTCCCACATGGCGCGGCAGACCTCTCCTGCCTCACCCACTGCTCCCCTCAGCAGTATGTTTCCATCGATCTGCCTGTTCAGCTCCCCATTCTGTCTCCAGTGAACACTCTCGCTGCCCCACACCTCTGGTCTGCACCCCAGCTTGTATGCATAAATAAATAAATTTTTTTTAAAAAATAATAATACGGTTACTAAATGATGACAGGGAAATGGGACAGATGTGGATAGAGGTGGGAGCAAAACTCTTTACTGTGTACTATTTTGCATTGTACATTTAATCACATTAAAGTATTCCCTATTCAAAAATGTTCAAGTGGTCAAAAATTAAAAGATTAAATGCAAGTAAATACAAGTTACAATACACAGAGACTATTCAAAGGTATTACATTTAAAATTTTTGTTGCTGTTTTACAGTTACATCATTATTCACTAAGAGTGTTACTATTTACCTTTTGGTTTCAGTCCTTGACTTCTATAATACACTACTTTCAAATGTCCTCTCGCGTTTTGGGGGTAGACACAGAAAGTGATTCCCATCAGCAGATGACTGTTTGAAGAGTTCTGACCATATTAATAACCTCTTCCAGAGTAGAAAACCAGCCATGGTAAGGCCAATTTTTCTGGCATGGTTTATTTCCCCAGGTTGACAAATAGGATATGAGTTTTGGCACTAGGTAGAACCAAGTGTCTGCTAGAAAGACTATTATGGTGCTGTTATTTATTGGCTTTGTGACTGTGGAGATGTGAAGCCTCTTCTTAGCCTCATTTGTAAAATAAAAATTAATAATACTTAATAGTGTTGTATTAAATGAGGCACTGCACACAAAGCAATGAAGAAACATAACAGGTGCTCCCTAAAACTGTCCCTTCCCACTCAGAAGTCCTGATAGAAGCTATTTAAGAGCTGCAAAGAGTAGTCAAGCATGCCTTTTTTTAGCAAGAAAAAAAATAACTACTTTCCATAAATAGTAATTCACCTGCACCTTTTTTTAATCTTTATTTTTTAAATTTATTTTTGCATAGAAGAATTGAGGTTTAGGCCAGAGGTGTAGGGGAGTGAGAGGATTTACCAGAGACAGAGTAGGGAGCAGAACAGGTGGATCTATTGAAATACACTGCTGAGGGGAGCAGCAGTCAAGACAGGAGAGGTCTGCTGCACCATATGTGGGTTAGCTCCCTGGCTGGGGATCAAACCCAGGCTATAGTGGTGATAGTGCTGAGACATAACCCCTAGGCCACCAGGGAGGCCCCAACTGTTCCTTCTTAACCTAAAAATATCAGCATTTTGCTAATGTCAATGACATTCCATCAGACAGCAGGTACAAAATTCACACTCTTTTCAAACTTGAGATTGGGTACAAGAGAAATTTAGAGATGCCTGTATCACTGTTGACACATATACTTATGGAAAGATGGAAATACATTAACTGTGTACCCACTCTTCATACATTCCTACATACCCCTCACTGTGCAACTTCCCCTAGAGAAGGTCATTTGTCAATTATATTATGCATGTGATTCAGTTTTAGGTGAATTCAGCTCATCTACAATTAATATTTTGGAGATAGTGCTTAAAGATCATGAAGTGTAGAACTTTAAGACTTCAGAATGATGTGGGTTAATTATAAATAGGTATCTACTTAAACTTCACCAAAGACAAGCTGACATGGTTTCATCCTCATTGTTCTTTTTAAATTGGTACATATAGTATATATTTTATGTGGATCAATGGTTCTTATATTCTCTTTGTGGTAAATGCAGCAATGCAGCCCTCTGACAGCAGGCCAAGCCATGCCAGGTAAAAATGGGAGTAAAGTTCAGAAAGAAATCTTAATTAGATTTATTCACTCTATGATCTGCCATCCTGATGGTTTAAAACTGTGTCTCCACATTCTCCACCTAACTGAGTGTTCTCAAAGAAAGGTCCTATTTAGGACAAGGCATGGTAGATTAAAATGCGAATATTAAAGCAATCGAACTGCAGTGTCAGTTATATAATGAAGCCCCTGTCACCTTGAGAGTTTTTCTTCCCATGTGAACATGAAGCAGAGAAATCAGCAGCTTTGGTAGCTGTGGCAACCACCCTGCCAAGCCTAGACAGCGAATGTTCCCTAGGCAGGTTTTGTGCCCCTCTGGCATTTTGTGGATTCTGCTAATATTAAGGCCTCTGAGATTCTCAACTTGGTGAATTCATCCAGCTGGGGAAATTTGAGCTGTGATCAGGAGACAAAAGGAGGCTTGCTTTGTGTCTGACAAAAGTAGGAAAACATCTTTCCATTGAAGTAGACATGCTCTTAATAGCCACATACAACAGCATCACAAACAATAGCAAATATTTATCATGCATATTCATGTTTAAATTCTGATAAGCATACAGAGCTGGTTTACTTAGATTAGCCACCAACTGCATTAGTTGATCTCAAAGCTTGCAAATTCAAGATGAATGTTTAAAAATTCATGTTATGTAGATAAAGAATTGTGTACATGCTGAAGAGTACTTATTAGACATTTGTTGTATGTTATAATTCCAGTATGTTGTATAAACCAGGAGCATCAAAATCCAGGTGCCCTACATAACTGTTTTTTTCCAGCAGAGCAAAGTAGTGTTTATAAATAAACAAGTCTCACTTTTTTTTTTAAGATTTATTTATATATACATACAAGCTGGGGTATAAGCCAGAGTCATGGGGCGGTGAGAGGGTTCACCAGATACAGAGTGGGGAGCAGAACAGGCAGATCAGAAATACACTGCTGAGGGGAGCAGTGGGCAAGGCAGGAGAGGTCTTGCTGCGCCATCGCACGCTGCCGACAGCTTCACAGCGCAGCGCTCAACCGCTGCGCCACCAGGGAGGCCCAAGTCTCACATTTTTATCTTCTATATCATTTAAAAATTTTTTTATCTCCTTTTGTACATATTTCTGGGAAGATTAAAGAGTACAAGACAAAGGTAAGACACACACACTCTTCCTTACCTAAGTGTACAGTGTATAAATCAGTACAGGTTGATTTGTCTAACATTTAGAGTTTTATTACCTCAACACTGCTCAGGAACGTTAAGTAGATTCTGTGTCCCTGGAGCTACATGGAAGTGGAAGTCTCACATTTATGCACATGTCACAGAGACTGGGAAGTGACCCATACCAGCCGTCATCCCTTCCTCTTCCAACAGAATGCCTAGATTTGGGGGAGCAAGGATGTGAATGTCTTAAGGATTATATCTCCCAGCTTCCCTTGCAGAAGACGGTGCCATTTCACTTGTCAGTATCTCTATAAAAAAAGAAAAGAAAGGAAAAAAGCCCACCCTTCCTGCTCAGTGGAGTTCTATTACCCCTATTATTATTAGCTCTATTATCTTCTTATATCATGAAGCTGAAGGCCAGAGCTGAGGGACTGAAAAATGGAGTCATGTGAACCACAGTGGCAACTATGAACACCCCACTTCCTGCCATCTCATTACACAAAAGATAAATATATGTCACATTTATGTCATTATATTAAGCTCTTTTACAGTTCACCAAGTGCACTTCTTAACAGACATAGCATCAAAAAACTACCAGGAGCTAAAATATTAAACTATTACAGACTGCCTAATGCCTTTAGAATTGAAATGGGAAAGGCTATGGAATGAAGATTTAACTACTAAAGAAGATTTTAGGGAAGAGATATAAGTTGTCTAAAACTTGAACAAATGTGAGATTTATTTTAATAAAAAGTAAGAGAATGGTTAAAATGGAGAGGTGATTAGATTGGACTGGAATACAGAGGTCATTTCAAGCCTTGATACATGAGAATTTAGTTTTTATTTGATGAATACTAGAACTATTGAGGTCTGTACATCTGAAATTTATATAATGTCATAAGACACTGTTACTTCAATTAAAAAAAATGAAACAAACAGTACCTAATGCAAACACAAATAACGCAAATGACAATTAGAGGTAGAATTTTAAATGTTACATTTTTTTATCTTGGAGAAAAGATAAGAAGATTTTGAGAGAGCTCTGTGAAGTCCATCAAGAGAGTTACACACACACACACACACACACACACACACACACACACACACACACCATGACCTGCACATTTGAGAAGTACTTGGGTCCTATTGACAAAGACATTCTCCTATAACTACTTATCAGTACTTGAGTAATAAATCACGTAGCTGCATATTATTCCCCCAGTCTATTCTCTGCATCATGAACTGAGTCAGAGAAAAGAGTGCCTTCTGGGAAGTGCTCTTTTACCTCCAATGAAATTGGACACACTTAGGGTAAGGAGGAGAGCAGGAAGCATTCAGGGTTCTAATAAACAGTGTCTAGTATAAGGAAACAAGCAAACAAACCAAAAACTAATGTGTAAAAGTCTTAGTATCAATAACAAAAAAAGTCATTTTTTCCACTATGTGTGTTTATTTATAAATGTTGAGATAGCTAAGGAAAAAAATTAGAGTACTTTCAAACTGCTCTCTCCATATATAATAGAATTTTATTTATTTGCAATGTTCATTATGAACAAATAGTTAGACATTGGTTAAATAAAGTAGAAACAGAAACAGTTTCTATAAATACACACCAGTCATAAAGTGTTTGTAGCCTAAAAACTTGACACTTTTAATTCGATAAATATTTTATAAGAAATTCAGGTACTCTCCCCACGCAATAGTAAGTATTGATAGAATACTCATTAAACATCATTGAAATCAGAAAGATTTAAAATAAATTATAATATAAATTTTCATAGAAATTCTGACTCTTTTTAAAGATATAGGCATCCTTTATTTTTTCTCTTTTCACACTTCCCCAAATCACATTTTCTAGTTCAACTTAAAAAGAGTGGCAAAATTTTGGTAATATTTTCAATGCACAGCCATAATAGAAATCATCTGCTTGTCTAAAAATTAGAATTTACTATCCAAGAGGCAGCATCTATCAAGTGGTGTGAACTCATGACATAATAATGATATAATTTCCTATTCCCAAATAAAAACATTGTGAAGTGTTATAAACTATAGGCAGAATGCAGAGATCATATTGAAACTAGGAAACCCATTAAAAACTGTATTACATTGCATTTTGTAAAGATTATTCAGCTTAAATGAGTGTCATATGGAACTCAAAGTAAATCTATCCTTGGCTTTCAATCTTTTCTTATATTTCAGTCACTAGTGACTGTCTAGTGAAATTCCTCTCCCAGATGGCTCATGTGGGCTGGGTCAGACTCATTTAGTCAAATATTAATTCCCTCAAGGCAATATGCAAATAAAAGAGAACATGTATGGAAAGCCAAAGTAACAGTGAATAATTCCAGTGAAATTTTTTCCTAACTAAGTCAAGCAAATCACACTAAAAATATTCTCTTCAAGCTAAAAAGGCACTTCCTCAAAGAAGAAAAGCAAATGGCCAACAGATACATGAAAAAATGCTCAACATCACTTATAATCAAGGAAATGCAAATCAAAACCACTATTTTGATACCTGTGAGGATGGCACACATTAAAAATATAGGCAACAACAAATGCTGGAAAGGATGTGGAGAAAAAGGAACTCTTCTACACTGCTGGTGGGAATGTGAACTGGTCCAACCACTATGGAAAGATGTATGGCAATTTCTCAAACTCCTAAACATGGAGCTTCCATATGACCCAGCAATACCACTTTTGGGAATCTACCTAAAGGACACAAAAACACTAATCCGAAAGGATACATGCACCCGTATGTTCATTGCGGCACTATTCACAATAGCAAAGGCATGGAAGCAACCCAGATGTCCAAAAATAGATGATTAGATCAAGAAGATGTGGTACCTATACACAATGGAATACTATTCAGCATTCAAAGAAGATAAACACATGCAATTTGCAACAATATGGATGGAATTAGAGGGGATCATACTCAGCAAAACAAGCCAGAAAGAAAGAGAAAAATATCGAATGGTTTCACTTATAACAGGACTATAGGGAAACCAAATAGGAGAGAGACACTTGGGGGTGTGGGGGGAGGGGGAGGATAAGGGCACAAAATGGAGTAGAAAAGGACACAAGGGACCACGGAGATGGATCAGGTGAATTGGTGGTTACCCAAGGGGAATACAAAATGTAAAAGATATAAATAACAATAAAAATATATATTAAAAAAATAAATGAATAAATAAAATAAAATGTGAAAAAAATATTCTCTTCATTCAAAATTGGGAAGTTATTAATGCATAAACATCAGAAAACAAAACGATGACTTCTGAAAATATATATTCGTACTTACTTCTCCACTTTCAAATGCAATGTTATAATAAACACACACACATACACACACAAAATATTTTAAGGAAACAATTTTAAAGTGACCATGAAAAAATTTAAGATTGTAATGCACACCAGTAAAACAAAATGAAAAAATTAACATTGGAACTTTAACTGTGCTGTTTATATTTTTAACTTTTATTTTTTTTTAAAGATTTATTTTTTATTTACACATACAAGCTGGGGTACAGGCCAGAGGCATGGGGCAGCGAGAGGGTTCACCAGAGACAGAGCGGGTAACAGAACAGGCAGATCAGAAATACACTGCTGAGGGGAGCAGCGGGCGAGGCAGGAGAGGTCTGCCGCGCCATGTGGGATTCTCCCTGGCCGGGCGTCGAACTCGCATCGCTGCTGCCGACAGCTCCACAGCGCAGCGCTTAACCGCTGCACCGCCGGGGAGGCCCTATATTTTTAACTTTTAAGTCTGTATCATTCACATAGTAATAAATTTAAAAGTTGAGAATGTCCACACTAAAATACCTCATTTCTCTCCTTACTTGATTCTTCCATCTGTTCAAGATTGCAGGAATTCCATTTCTCCTCTACTTTCAGTAAAATCCGATGAGATTAATGGTCAAAATAGCAAGTATAAAAACAGATGTATGGTAAACTCACACATACACTTATAAAAGAATTTAATACATGATATAAAAGACATTTCAAATCTGGGAAAGGACTGACTATTCAGTAAAGATAATTGAGTCAACTATCTTTGATCTTTTTCCTCATGACTATTTTCACTGTTTGGGGTCCTTTGTAATTCCATATAAACTTAAGATTATTTTTTCTACTTCTGTGAAAAGTGCTATTAGAATTTTTATAGGAATTGCATTAAACCTGTTGATGTTTTGGTGTCATAGGGGCATTTTAATAATATCAGTTCTTATCCATGAACATGGGATATTTTTCCACTTATTTGCTTTTTCAATTTTTTTCATTATCTTATAATTTTTAGTGCACAGATGTTTCACCTCCTTGGTTAATTTATTTCCAAAAATTTTATTGTTTATGATGAAACTGTTAACAAAATTAGTTTCTTTATTTCTTTTACAGATAGTTCACTGCTAATATATAGAAATGTAATTGTATTCTCAGCTAATCTCACAGCCTAGAAGAGGATGAGATGATATACTAAAAGTGCTGGAAAAAAATCAATGCCAACCAAAAACATTTTACCTGGCAGGTATATTCCTAGAAATGAAAGCAAAATAAAGATTTTCCAGACAAACAAAAGCTAAGAGAATTCAGCATCACTAAACATGCCTTAGAAAAATGTTAAAAGAAGTTTCTTAAGGTGAGATAAAACAATTTAGATTCAATGCAATACTTATAAAAATACCAGTGATCATTTTTAAGGAATGAGAACGATTACAAGCTTTATATGGAACCACAAAAGAACCTAAATAGCTAAAGCAATCCTGAGAAAAAGAAAAAGAAATTGAGGTATCCCACTTCCTGACTAAAAACTGTATCACACAGCAACAGTAATCAAAACTGTATGTTACTGGATGGAGTTCCCATACAACCCAGCAATACCACTTTTGGGAATTTACCCAAAGGACACAGAAACACTAATCCGAAAGGATACATGCACCCATATGTTCATTGAGGCACTGTTCACAATAGCAAAGGTATGGAAGCAACCCAGATGTCCAAAAATAGATGATTGGATCAAGAAGATATGGTACATATACACAATGGAATACTATTCAGCATTCAAAGAAGATAAACACATGCAATTTGCAGCGACATGGATGGAATTAGAGGGGATCATACTCAGTGAAATAAGCCAGAAAGAAAAAGAAAAATATCGAATGGTTTCACTTATAACAGGACCATAGGGAAACCAAATAGGAGAGAGACACTCAGCAGGTGGGGGGTGGGGGAGAGGGGAGGATAAGGGCACAAAATGGAATAGAAAAGAACACAAGGGACCATGGAGATGGATCACGGGTGAATTGGTGGTGGGCTACCCAAGGGGAATACAAAATGTAAAAGACATAAATAACAATAAAAATATGTATTAAAAAATAAATAAATAAATAAAAACATTTTAAAAAAACTGTATGTTACTGGAACAAAAACTCAGACCAATGGAATAGAATTGAAAACCCTGAGATCTGCCTGCACAAATATGAACAGTAAATATTCAACAAAGGAGCTACTGCCATCTAATGAGAAAAAAGATAGCCTCTTTAATGAATGATACTGAAAAACATGGATAGCCACAAGCAGAAAAAAATTAAATAAATCCAAACTTAATTCCATCCACAAAAATCAATTCAAAATATACTAAAGATCTGGATATTAGAACCAAAGCCATAAAGCACTTGAAAGAAAACATAGGGGACACACAACAGGATAACTACCACAAAGATGTATTAGAGGACTCAACCCCAATTGTAAGAAAAACAAAAGAAAAAAAAAAAACAAGTGGGACTACATCAAACTGAAAAGTTTTTGTTCCTCAAAAGAAATTATCATAAAAACAAAAAGGCAACCTACAGAACAGAAAAAAATACTTTCCATCACACATCTGACAAGGGATTAATCTCCAAAACTTATATTGTTCTCATATAATCCAAGAACAAAAGAACAAACAACCCAATCAAAAATTGGGCAAAGAACATAAATGGACACTTTTATAAAGAAGATATTCAGATGGCTTACAACATGAAAAATTGTTCAACATCACTTATCATCAGGTAAATGCATATCAAAATGACAATGAGATCACCTCATCCCTGTGAGAATGACCGTTCTAAAGAATGGGATAAACAAATGTTGGTTAGATTGCAATGAAAAAGGATCTCTTATCCACCATTGGTGTAAATATTGCCAGCTGATCTTCCCAATTATATGCAAGGGTAACCTGTATATTCATTTTATTGAAATTTTCTTTCTATTTGTATATCATGATATTCCCATCAACAGCATGGCTAACATTCACAATGCCTTTTATTATATACCTCTATAGTAGAATGAGTATTATGCTTGTACGCATTATATAAGGAAAACTGAATATGAACATTTTTTTGACACACATAGGATTTTGCCATCTCATCTGTACTCCACAAACTAAAAGGATCGGAACTCTTTGAAGATTCCTACTCGGAGTACAAAGTCTTGTAGAATTTGTATTTTTTTTCTAATTGACTTTTGTCTTTGTCTTTCTGTACTTCCTTCATTACACTTTTACGTATTCAGTGGTTCTATTTGATTGTTCTCATCTTGTCACAAGGAATCTAGGTTAATAGTAGTACAATATTTACAAAGCTTGTCCCAGAACACTTGAGCTTGGACAATCTCTATGTTACTAAGGGCACACACTACTTAGCTAAAAATCTCCACAAGCTTATGTTCCTTGAATCAGCACAGACATTACCTCTGTGACTAAGAATTGATATAAGCAAATATTTTGAGAGTATGTTCTTTTCTATATTTGATAATTCATTTAACATCTCCACCAGGTCTACAGACTTCTCACACATAATTCATTGGAGCCCTTCCCTCACCCAACAAAAATTGCACTTATGCTTTATTTTACCAAGTAATTATGCTTCTTATGAACAAAGTTTAGTTTTGTGTGGTTAGGTTATCTTTAGTTTAGATGTTAATAGTAAACTATTTTCCCAAATAGTTGCAACAATTTACCTTGCCACCAGCAATGTAAGCTTTTGTTGTTCCACATCCTTCCCAAAATTTGAAATTGACACATACATACATACATATAGACATATGCATGTATGTACTGTATATAATTATTGCTTTTCCAACAATTCTGTGGTGATGTCTCATTGTGGTTTAACTTGTATTTTCTGGATCACCAATGAGGTTAAACACTTTGCATGTTTTATTATTGTGCTTGCTCGCTCTCTCTCTCTCTCTCTCTCTCTCTCTCTCTCTCTCCTCCCCCACCCCCACCCTCACATTCTCTCTCTCCTGTCGCCTTTTCTTTTCTCTCTCTTTAAATAAAGTTGTGTGGAAAGTACATTTTTGAGAACTTACATATTTGGAGATTAATTATTGCACCTTGCACCTTTATTTAAAATTTTTCTGTTTATTTTAGGTGGAGTACTATACCTTGCTTCTATTAGTTCTCCCCACTGTACACATGTTGTTAGGTTTTGGCTTCCTCCAGTCTGCTAGGTAAGTTACAAGTCTTCCCATCTTCCCATATCTTTTCCCTAGTGCTCTTGCTATATCTCCTCTGCTGTCATCTCCTCTCCTGTTACTGATGACACTATAGATTTAGAATTTTTATTCATTTACTGTAATTTTTGTGAGAGGTTTGCAAGAAGTATAAGTGACAAAGAGATGAAAAATAGAATCAGCAACAATTATTAGTATTCCATGTATCCTCTTTTTGTCATTATTCATATTCTGGTGAAAGGTTTTGTCCATGTATGTGCAATCTGGAACCACAGGGAAATTGTCACCCTGCAGGGTACCCTTGACTAATTGGAAATCCACCAGTGGATAAATGTTTCCTTATTTCATCTCCTGAGTGGATGGTTCTGATGATCATTTTATGGGGCTCCTCAAAGGTTCCTGGCAGAATCAAACACCAGTTACCACATTGAGGACATTTCAGAGCACATCCATGTTTTGATGTTTTCTATCTTCCTGCTTAATTTCTGTCTTCACTCAAGACTCTGGGTTCACTTTCCAAATAAATATCTTTCACACCAATCTCTCATTCAGGCTCTGCTTTGCGAGAAATCCAAGCCAATCACTAGTACTTTTATCTATTTTCCAATTTTCATAACTTTTAAGAATCCTATTTTAGAATATGTGAAAATTTTCCATTCACTATAATAACAGACTAGAAATTAGATTTTAATTTCCTTTGAAATTTCTGAAAACTCTTTTTTTAAACTCTAATTTCTGTGTTAATCAAATAGAAGAGTTGTTCAATCCATGGCAGTTACACTGTTCTGGAAATGCTGCTTGTAGTCATTCTTCAATATTCATCATGGGTTTAACATTTGGCGACTGATTTGCTGTTCTTCTGCTGGAACAGTGGTAATTCATTATGATTACTTGTGCTATTATCACATTTTAATTTGACTTTAAAGATAACAACTTAGTACATGAAAATAATTTTAGGGGCCAACCTGGTGGCACAGGGGTTAAAGTTTCAGTGCTATCAAGCTATCACCAGCCACTGTGGCATGAGTTTGATCCCTGGCCAGAGAGCTAACCCACATGGTGCAGCAGACCTCCCCTGTCTTGCCCGCTGCTCCCCTCAGCAGTAGATCTGTCCATTCTGCTCCTCACTCTGTCTCCGGTGAATCTTCTCACTGCCCCCCAACCTCTGGCCTACACCCCAGTTCTTGTATTCATAAATAAATAAAAATAAATATTTTTTTAAAAAATTTTAAATCCTAAAATTAAGTAGAATGTTGTTTTACAACTACCAAAAATGAATAGTAGCAGGCAAAACAAACACACAAACTCAACCAAACTACCTTTGATGCCTCAAAGTCAAGATAAACTTCACTCACCTCCCTGAAGCTAAACCAAAACCACTTCCCTACAAAATTGAAGCCTTACATAAACTACCAAGACCAGTTCAGAACCACCACGGATTAGAACCAAACTAATGACAAATGTTGTGTTGTGTTTAGAGCTGTCTGTACAACAGATCACTGATGATTCACTATTATAAATAGAAATAAAATAACTGGTTTGATCCTTTTAAATTAAAGGTCTGTAATAAAGATGACACTGAGAATTGTGGTCTGTTTTCCAATAGCTATAATCTTAAAACTTATGATATCTTATAGATCTTATACAATAGGTATAATCTTCTTATAATCTTTAAAAAACTTGTAAATGTTCTTTTGAAATAGGCTCAAAAGACTAATGTTTCAAAATGGTTTCAACTTACAACTGAAAGACACAGAAAGGTTTTTTCCTTGGTAAGTTTTGTATCAAAATATATAGTAAAGAACACTATATATGTTAAAAAAAAAAAAAAAGGCAGCACAGCTCAAATGTTTAAGAATTCAACACACCAAAGTGACTGTCTAAATCAAGGTCAGAGTGAGTATTGGCTACCCAGAATCTTCTTTCATTTTCTTTGTCATCCTCAAAAATTCCTCCAAAGCTAACTAATGTTTTAACTTCATCACCAGTTTTGTTTCTTATTGAATTTTATATAAATAAAACTTTAAATTATCTTATCTTATACACTACTTCAGGTCTGACTTTTTTCCTCAACACTTTTTACTTTAATCTAAATTTTTATTTCTAACCATTATTTGATCCTTTTCAGTACTAAAAAATATTCCACATTTTGCTTTACATTGGAAGATATATTATAGTTTATTGAATGATATTTGGGTTATTCCTGATTTGGGACCTCTTAAGTATAATGTTAATATATTGTACATATTTTTGATTAGCATATGTAAAGATTTCTGTTGGGTGTATATCTAAATTTGAGCTTCTGTAACATGAGGCATGTGTGTACTACACTTCAGTAGATAATCAAATCATTTTCTAAAATAGTTGTACCAATTTACACTATACCAATAAGTGAAGGGCAGTGTTAGCATTTTTACATCCTTATCAATAATTGGTGTTATCTGTTCTTAGTTTTCATTTTAATAAATTCTGATAAATGGGTAATGTTATGTCATTGTGCATGTAATATATACTTCTCTGCTAATTAATGGTGTTGAGCACCTTTTAAAATAAATAATTTGCATATTTCTGATTACCTATTAAACATTTTTGCCCATCTTATTTGAGTTGTCTTCTTACTTACTTTATTACTATTTTTTCATACAAGTTCTTTGTTAGGTAGATGCATTTCAAACATCTTTGTTCCTCTATGGCTTGACTTTTAATTCTTTCCAAGGTATGTTTTGATAAAGAGAAGTTGTTATTAATAAGACCCAATTCATCAAGATTTTACTTTATATTTAGTGCCTTTGTATCCTTTAAAAAAACTTTGCTCCACACATGGTCATAGAAATCTTGCTCTATGTTCACCTTTTGAAGATTTATAATTCTACTTTTCACATTTAAGTATATTATGTTTAAGCATTCACATTTAATTAAGCATATAAAATCTATGTGGAATTAGTTTTCGTATATGGTTTGAGGTAGGAATTAAGGTTCATTTCTTTTCTATGCAGATAATTTGGTTTAATTTGCTTTTTAAAATTCTTTCCTCAAAATGCACTAAAATTACATACTTGTAAAAAGTTAGGTGACTATATATTTGCTGGACTCACTATTCTGCTCTGTTATTTCTCTTTTCTCCAATAACATATTACTTTTAGTTTTATGTAAGAATTGATATCTGGTGATACGTCATCCAATTTTGTTCTTCACGATTATCTTCACTATTCCAGATATTTTGCCTTTTCATAAAAATTTTAGAATTAGTTCATCAATTTTCATTTAAAGAAATGTTGGTAGAATTTCTTTGGATTACATTAAATCTATAAACCAATTTAGGAAGAATAAATTTATTTGCATTGCATATTTCAATCCTTAAAAATGGTATATCTTTTAGTCTTTTATTTTTTTAGACTTTTATAATTTACCTCAACAATATTTTGTGTTTTTCTAACTATATGTTTTCAATGTTTAATGCATTTTTCTAAATATTTAATGCTTATACCATTGTAAAGATTATCATTTTTATATGAACATAGCTTCATACTTCTATAAAAAGTAGTATTTGTATATTTACTTTATATTCAGTCACCTTGTTAATTCATTAAACCTGATAATTTGTAGATTCTTTTTTTTTAAAGATTTATTTGTTCATTTATTTATGCATAGAAGAAATGGGATTCCATGTATACCATCATATGATCTCCAAATAAAGACAATTACTTTTTTTCTAATTTTTTGTGGAAAGTGGTCATATTTTTTATTTCTATAGAATGGTCTCTCAACATGGATAGAACTGGAAAAGATAATGCTAAGTCAGAAGGCGAAAAATCAAATACTATATGGTCACACTTATGTGTGGAATATAGAGAAATATAATAAAAGGCCATAATAAGCACTTTCAAAGCAATAATAAAAATTTACCATCTGATTGCAAAACTGAGGCAATGTGGGGGGGTTGGAAATTGAGGATGGGGAAAGAAGGGATCCTTTGGAACATGGTAAAAGATTGTTAAATCACTGGTGGTGGGCAGGGTATGAAAGTATACATTTGGAGAAGTCTGAATTTCTATAACCCATGGATCAGATACTTTTCCTCAATAAATATAATCTGAGGAAGAGGATAAGATAAAATCTTGATAAGTAAGAAAAATAAAACCATCTTCAATAAAAGAATGGCTTTTTCTGGTTAAATATTGTGTTCAGAGAAGACAACAGATTAAATTATATTGTATATATATGGTATCTAAAAAGTTTCATGTTTATAAATTTCATTAAAATAGCAGTATATTATGATACTATATGTTTCCAGTGTGCATAATTATGAATTAAAGTCTATAATTACATTAAGTTCACCACTAAAAGTCCAATTCTATCCTTCATTATGCAAATGGTCCCTTTTGCCTAAGTTACCAGAAGAGGAAGGTAAAACTTCTTAATTTTTATGGTTTTCGTTTTTGTTTGTTCAGTCATACTGCCTAAGCCTTCCTGTACAATTTTGAATGATACTGGCAATACCTAATATTCTTGAGTTACTCCTGACTTTGGAGGAAAAGACGTTTACATCTCCCTACTAAGTGATTAGTTCTAAGTTTTTTAAACATAGCCATTGATAGTTTAAGAAATTTTCAATTTTTAATCTCCTAAGAGATTTTAGCATGAATGGGTATTGAATTTTATCAGATGCTTCTACTACATCTTCCAGATAGTTATGTGGTTTTCTCATATTATTTTACTAAGGTATATTATGATGATTAAATTTTTAATGTTAAATTAACCATGATTTCTAGAATAAACTCAACTTGGTCATAATTCATTTGATTTGCTAATATTTTATTTAAGATTTTTGAATCCATGTATATACAAGAAAATGGTTTTTAAATTTTCTTTTTTTTAATACCCTTACTAGGTTTTGATTTCAAGGTTATGCCAGCTTCATAAAATAAGTTCAGAGATATTTCTTCTTTTCCCACATTTTGTCTTTTTTCCTAGGTGATGATCCTTTTGACATCTCAAATGAAAATCGGGTTATTTATGAGGGAACTTCTTGGCAACACTGAATTGTAGGTTTGTTTTTTTTTCTCAATACCATCAGATTGCCAAAAATCAGCAGTTTAGCTTTTTAACCTCCTTGCAATTATATCTGCCAGGTTTTATGTATTTCATACTGTGCACATACAGCTTAGAAGTAGCCAAATGACTCAAGGGGAAACTGTACACAGGATGCTGGGTTTGATTCTCAGGAGATTTCTCTTCTCTCAGTAACGCTAAATTCCAATTTTTGTGCCCCTTTGCCAGTAAAGCTACTGGAGATCTAGGATGCTGCTTTCTCTGTAAGCTGTGTGCTTTGTAACTTGTGTGCCATGTCCTGAGGGGTAAGAGCAGCAATGAATCTAAGACTCAACTAAATATATTTTCTTTCTCTATGGGATCTTAGCCCCTCAAGCCCTAGATTGTTCTACGATTCCATATGGATTTTTGTTTGCCTGCTTATCTTATATCTTATCCAGCCTTTATAATTGATGTCATCAGAAAGATTAGCCTGGTAAGAATTACTCCCATCATAACTAAAATTTGAAGCCCCTGAATAAACTTCTGAAAAAGATGACCTTACACCATCACTTCTTAATCTATCATTTCACATTTGAGAACAGACCGCTTGCTGTTTAGCTGAGATCAGGAGTTTGTTCCAATAAGGGTCAGGACGAATGATTTTATCTCACTCTCCTGAATCTTGTCATTGTTCACTAGTTGGAAATCATCTTCGTGACTCATTGGTGTTGCCTTCAGACAGCAGAGTTTTTTATAGTAATATTTTCAGTAATATCCGTGCAGCACACTTTTACCCAAACTGGATTTCATAATTTTGCCCAATTGACACTAAAACAGGAGATTTTAAAATGACAGTAAGGGGGTTTTGTTTGTTTTTCTGTTCAAGAGCTACTATTCTATTCTATAGAGGAAAGCTAAAATATGAACTCATAAATCAGAAATATGAATCCAGCACCTGAGCAATGACAACTTATATACCTATGATTGATTAATTGCCTGTAACTTTAACAATCACAGTATTTCAAGAGATGTTGATAGCATAGATTTCTTCCACATGGGTCCTAACCTATGCCCTGTTAATGCTGACCATATATAGTATTTAATAGAGTCAAGAAGACTACTCTGTATGACCTACTTCCTGATTTCTCTTGGTAGAATACTTCAAGTCACAGCTTATATTAAAATTTAGAAGGGATCAATAGCTATTGACTTTTAGAACTGTTATCTAAGAGCCGCATTGAAACAAGTATGCCTAGTCTACACATTAAAAATATTTAAAAATTAATTCTGAGCCTCTATTTTCCTAAATCCTCTAATAGAAAACCATTTCTATGGTTGGCAACATTATTGAAAAGCTTATTGGGATTAATTTCTGAATAGCCCTAAGAAAGGATATAAATGAGAGTTAAGAAGACTTGTAAAATGTAATCATTGTTCAAGAAGCTACTTGGTCCCAGGTTCTAGGATATTTCCATCAATTTTTGGTAAGTCTGCCTATCTCCCCAATACCTCTCTCCTCTTTTTCACTTTTTTGTTGTTATTGTTGTTATTCTGGAGTGGTTCGCTGTTGACACTCTAGGACTCAAAACTGCTTTGCCAGAGTTGTTCACTCATGCAGATTCAACTTAAATGATTCAGGTTATTTGTGTTTTATTCCCAAGAGATCTTACCTCAGCTCTACCAACAATGAATAACAAATTCTGGTGCCACCTCCCTGTACTATTGACCGATATATTACCAATTGTTAGAGTGACAGGTAAAACCTTTCACACTGCTAATTTGGTACAGGGAATGAATTAATGACTATCCAATGCTAATTTCCTTCCTTCTGAAGAGTATCTAATTAGATAATGTCATGTTATCAACCTATAAGAAAACTGATAATACTGTTTCCAACCTATTGATTATTATGTAACCATATTGGGGGAAAACAGGTATTCGTTGAAAGAATTTCTGAAATATTGAACAGCAGAAGAAAACAATTCCCAGTGATGGGAAGGGATTTCTATAAGATCTTAAACATCAATTAACAAATGTAGACTTAAAGCTTCACAGGACACAAAAACTTACAAAACACTAAGCCTGTCCTGAAGGAATTCACAGATTACTTAGGAAACAATTAAAATGTTATCTGTGGAACAGCACTGATAAATCATAGATTTGCTGAAACTGATGCTATCTCACAAGTCTGATAGCACCCACCGGTGTTACATAACTATTTATAAGTTTTAATTTCTCTCTACTCAAATACATTGTAAGCTTCTTGAAGACAGAAAGAAACTGCCTTCCACATAAAGTCTAAATACTGCTAGGTGAAAAGTGTTTTGATGTAACTTGGGCAACCGGCAATTCCCTTTCACAGCAAACACTATTGCCAAATGTAAGCACACACAAGAAAAAAGGGGGGATTTTTCAATTCTTCAGGGTACAATAGAACGTAATACTGTTTCTTTGGGAGTACTGTTAATATCAGGGAGGATGAAACTGCCATTCATACTACCTATTTCTTCCAAAAAGGTTTTTCTGCAAACAATTCAGAAATTATCTTTGAATTATTCACAAAAAGTTATTAAAGTTAACAAGGGTTTAGTTAGTACTGCCATACATTGATAGAGCCCTAAAGGTTTTACTTTGGGTTTCACATTCCACCTTCTCAATCTATCCAGGCTGATTTGCAGAACAATAATGAGATTTCCTGAAACTGCAGAAAGCAGAAGCATAGGTCAAAAGTAAATAAATGAAATTCAAATATGTATGAAGGGGTAATGACTGCCTCATTAAACGGGAATTTCTTATAGTGTGCAAACTTACCAATGTGTTTTCAAATGAAGTTTTCTATGCTTCCTTTTCCTTTAATTTAAAGTTACCTGGGCCAATAGGATACAACAATGCATCCATAAGATAATACACCACGACCAAGTAGGATTTATTCCAGGGACACAAGGATGGTTCAACATCCGAAAATCAATCAATGCAATCCAACACATCAACAAAAAGAAAAACAAAGACCATATGATCATATCAATAGACGCTGAGAAAGCATTTGACAAAGTGCAACACCCCTTTATGATAAAAGCCCTTGAAATCCTTGGGATAGAAGGAACATACCTCAACATAATAAAAGCCATATATGAGAAACCCACGGCCAATATTATCCTCAACGGTGAGAAGCTG
>PVIJ01010505.1:0-51755 GCA_004024925.1 Scalopus aquaticus
TGAATGGCTTTCATTTCTGGCTGCCTGCTAGATTTTGTTTTGGAGCAATTCTTTTGTCACAGTTTTATTGAGGTACAATTTGATGGGTGTAGGCTGAGCAGAGCAACTATTTGATCTCTCTCGTTTGTTTTGTGATGCTGTGCCCACCTTTGGGTATGCCGATTTTAATTTTTAAGAATTAAAAACAATTCTTGGTTCTATCTGGGATTTTTATGGCATATATATATATTAATAATTAGATTTATTTATTTTCCTACGTTGTTGTTCATGTTTGGACAATATTTGATTTCTCCCCTCAGGTGTAGTCCCATGGTTCTCCCACCACCCCAGCACACGTGAGCCATTGTTACAGGGCAGGGAGAGGGGCACCCCCAGAACCCCCAAACCTGCCCGTTCTAAATAGGTTCTGGCCACATGGTCCAACTTACTACCGTCTTTAGCGTAAAACTACTACGCAGAACAATTTCCAAAAATCAAACCTCTTAGCAAATGAGTACAAACAAATTACACACAGACATACAGCATTTCCACAAGGCCCGAGACAGCTTTTTTTTTTCCAACTGCAAATATACACATATCTGAAACAAACTTACTAGAGAAACATAAATCACATTTGTGCTTATGGTAGCCAGTGCCATGGGGAAGCCAACATTCCCTATGGGGCTGACTAACCACGGATGGCTCAAATCCACATTGGGCGCCAAATCTGTCACAGGGTAGTCCCAATATAAATGGGGTGCCTGGGGGCCTCCCCGGTGGCGCAGCGGTTGGGCGCTGCGCTGTGGAGCTGCCGGCAGCAGTGATGCGGGTTCGACGCCCTGCCGGGGAGAATCCCACATGGCGCGGCAAACCTCTCCTGCCTCGCCCGCTGCTCCACTCAGCAGTGTATTTCTGATCTGCCTATTCTGCTCTCCACTGTCTCTGGTGAACCCTCTCGCCGCCCCACGCCTCTGGACTGTACCCCAGCTAGTATGTATAAATAAATAAATCTTTAAAAATAAATAAATAAATAAATGGGGTGCCTGTCTGTGGGTTCTCACCCGTGCGCTTAAAAGGGACTTATAAGACTCAACTGCAGACACATACAATAAAATTAATAAAAAAAGGGTTTATTTACAAAAAGGGAAGAGAAAAAGATAAAGAATAAATTGGTGAATGCATCCTACCAATTCCGCTGAGCTGGAATCTCAATGGCACACTCAAAAACCTGGTGATCCACAACCACGAGCAATAGCCCCCTCCAAAGCTCACATGTCTGCTTTTTAAATACCAAAAACCATTGCTTAACTCCATCCTCAGTCCTCAGCATCCTTCCTTCGGTGATGATGGCATTCTGGGATTCGTAATCCTAGGTGTCTTGGATCTCTCTGGCTTGAGGTGGCGGTGGGGTCCTGGGACACTTCCCTTTCCTGAGGACCACCCTCTTACACCATCACCGTAGTCCCTTGTGCTCTTCCCTCCCCGGTTTTGACCCCCCTCCCTTTCCTTGCTGGATGCCTCAGGTCTATGGCCAATTTGCAAGCCCTGTCTTTTTCCTGACCCTTTGTTC
This sequence comes from Scalopus aquaticus, assembly GCA_004024925.1. NCBI lineage: Eukaryota > Metazoa > Chordata > Mammalia > Eulipotyphla > Talpidae > Scalopus > Scalopus aquaticus. Next base: position 1,550 of record PVIJ01010505.1, read on the forward strand.
AATTTCGCTATATTCCACCTGCAAGTGAAACCATCCGATAGTTATCTTTCTCCTTCTGACTTATTTCGCTTAGCATAATCCCTTCCAGCTCCATCCACATTGCTGCAAGTGGTGAATTTATCTTTTTTAATCACTGAGTAGTATTCCACGTGTGTATATATACCACATTTTATTGGTCCATTCATCTATTTGGGGACATTTAGGTTGTGTCCATGTCTTAGTTATTATAAATAGTTATAACCTATATTTTAAACAGGAATAAAATGCAAAGGAATCCTGAAGACCACTGAGTTGGTACCCCTCTCAAGTACAGGAAAGACCCGCCTCTGGGAGGCCCAGCAGTTGGTCAATGTAACTGTCGACTCCAGTACTCTCTGGCCAGAGCTGGGACTGGCCAGTGCCAGCCATGGTGAGTAGAAATGGTACTGGCTGCCCAGTGGGAAGGGCTCCTCCTCACTCAGGTCCATTCCTATTGAAAGGAAAATGCAGCACTGGTTATATTCACCACTTCAGCAGGTAGTTGTCTCTCAGGGTTGAGGCCTTTACAGGTGCCCTCAGAGACCTGGAGAAACCAACTCACCCTGTGAGGCCCAGATCAGCTTTTATCCCCACTGAAAGGCAGGGGATGCTCTCTCCTTGGTGCTCCCATTGCTGTGGACTCTTGCTGGTGAGCCAGCGTGTGAAAGATGTTGGGATCTGGTTCTCACCTCCTCTGCTGGGGAGTTCTGGTCTGGGAGTTGCTGGACAGCTAGAACTGTGTGCTTCTCCTGCCCCTTCTCAGTTGTTGAAGGAGTTTCATAAATTTTTGGTGACTCAAATGACAAAATCATGACTTTGGCTGTCCCTTTGACTTCTTCATCTCTCCATCTCCTCCCCCTATTTTGCGATCTTGGCTTCTCCCCCAAGGTTAGTTACACAAACACATCCCAACTGTGTCGCATTTTCTCAAGTCGCTCATGGTCTACACTTGACGGGGAAGTGTCCCAACCATCCGTCAACATGCCTCTTTGATCTGACAGGCCACCGCCCCTGCCCATCCCTGACTCTCTCCCTGCGCAGGGGTAGTTCCTCCCCAGGGTGTAGGCAAAACCCTCTGTCTGGTTGCAGTGCCTGCATTCTTGAGAGCCCAGGATGGGCCTCAGTGCAGGACAGAGCCTGGCTTTCTGTGTCCAGGAATTAGTCTGGGGACACGCTAGTTCCCCAGTGGGGGCCGAGCATCCAGAGTTGGCCTGCCAGCCTGAGCCAGAGCAGAGTGGGGAAGAAGCAGGATTATTCTTGATACTGCAGTGAGAGGAAACGTTCAGAACTGTGTGTGCTGTCGGTGGCACTTTACAATGAGGACAATGGGACAAAGAGGTAGGTTTTCAAAGATTTAATTAAAAAACAAAATAGATCCATGATTCTAAAAACAACACAGCTGGCCTTTCGCACACCTCCCCATCTGCTGAACAGCCAGTCCCCCAGGGCTTGCCCAGGGCTCTACCTAGATGGTCCTGAGGCCCAAACCCTGCCTCCTCTTCCCTGCCCCCTGTCCCACAAACTGGTGACCCAAGCTCCATGCTTTCCTCCAACCTCTGATCTGTCTCCTTTAAGAAAATAAAAATACCCCCTCCCCAAGTTGCTTAAAAATAATTTTCAAAGATTAAAAATGGCATTTGTGTGTTTTTAAAAAATAAACACTTTAAAATGTTGGAAATTTCCCTCTTCCCCTAGGCCTAGTCGAGGCCTCTGGGGTGCCTGCCTGCTCACCCCAGGAGGTCAGCTGCCACTTTGGTGCCCCTTGGAAATTTTCAGGAAGTAATTTCTTCCAAATTTCCCCTGCAGTCACAAATTCCACACACTGCTCACATAAACACGCTGTCTTCATTACAGGCACTGCTCCTCAGCTCTGGAAACCTGATCTCTTTTTGTCAACTAGACCACATGCTTCAGATTCCCTGCAAACAGGAGAGAAAACAAAATTCAAATTTGGGTAACATATGTGAATTATACCTCAATAAAGCTGTTAAAAAAATGCACTTTCATTTTGAGACTTGTATTCTTGCTGCTCTTGAGAACCCCACAACCCCATCATATGGACAAACCCATGCTAGCCTGCTGGATGGTAGGAGACATATGGCCCAGAAACATACGCCCCAGAAACCAACAGCCCCCACTACACATGTGAGTGAGGACTTTGACAGCCAACTGACTGCAATGCTGGGTGAACCAGCCAAAACCAGCAGAAGAACCAGCTAGCTGAGCCCAGTCCAATTGCCAGTCTACAGAATCATGGTTGTTTTAAGCTCCTCCCCAAGTACAAATTCAGGCAAGACTTCAGAGTTCACATTTCATTAACTGCATCAAATCTTCCCCTACTCCAAATGTTTGTTCCTTACTAGCTGCTTGTATTTTCCCTCCTAAATACCTGCGAGAAGTTTAACTGGGGGCTTTTCGCTCCCCTTAGGCCTGAGAGTCTCTGATGGAAAACTGATCACTTGAAATTCCATAGGACTGGGCTCTAGGATTGAAAAGTTTGCTCTCTTGGTCCCTCATAGTCTTCTTGTCCCACTGCCCCAAGCAGAAATACTAGGCTTCAAACTCTACTGACCACTTCTCCTTTGAACCAGGGAGAATGCTCCATGAGGGCAGGGCCCTGGGTTATCTTACTTTAGGTTGATTTCCAAAGTCTACCACAGAGCCTCACACATCCTAGGTGCTCAATAAACGGCTGAATAAATGGGTAGACGGAAGAAAGGAAGGGAGAAAAGAATAAACAAATCAGCACCCAGTTGTCTATCTAGTTTAATTTTTAAATGAACATACAATAAAGTGGGCTTTTCTTTTGTATGTGCAGTTCTATGATTTCTAACACATGTTTAGATTCATGAACTAGAACAGTTCCATTGCCCTCTGAAATCCCCCACACTGTCCTTTTGTAGTCACGTCTTCCCTTGCCACTGGCAACCACTGACTTATTCTCGTTCACTGTAAATGTTGTCTTTCCAAGAATGTCATATAAACAGAACCAAACAGTATGTAAGATTTTAAGATTGGCTTCTTTGACTCAGCATAATAACTTCGAGTTGTAAGCAAATTTTTAGGTGTATCTTTTGTTTTTGGTCCTTAGCTTTTTTAAAAAAGATTTACTTATTTATTTATGCATACAAGCTGGGGTGTAGGCCAGAGGTGTGTGTGGCCGGGACAGGATTCCCCAGAGACAGAGTGGAGAGCAGAACAGGCAGATCAACTGAAGTACACTGCTGAGGGGAGCAGCGGGCGAGACAGGAGAGGTCTGCCGCGCCATGTGGGAAGCTCCCTGGCCAGGTATTGAACTCGTGCTGCAGTGGCTCTGGATAGCGTCATAGTGCTGCAACTTAACCTGTTGTGCCACCAGGGTGGACCTGGTCCTTAACTTTTTAATTCTTAATTATTTCATTCTTATTATAGGTTAGCAGGAAGTTGCAAAAAAATATTACCTAGAGGGCCCCTCACCAAGTTTCTCCAAGTGGCAACATCTTACATAATTACTGCTCAATATCAAACCCAGGAAATTGACACCGATACAATCACAGACCTTATCCAGATTTCACCAGTTTTACATGCAGTTATTCGTGTGTGGGTGTAGTTCTATGCAATTTTATCATGTGTGTAGATTTATGAAACTCCCACCATAACAAGATATAGAACTATTTCATCATCAAAAAGATCTCCCTCATGCTACCTTGGTACAGTACCACCCCCCTCCCCCCCACAATCCCCAAGCCCTGGTGATCATTATTCTAGTTTTCATTTCCATAATTTCGTCATTCTGATAATGTTTGATAAATTGAATTTTACAGTATATAATTTTTGAGATTGCCTTTTTTCACTAAGCACGCTGCCCTTAAGACCCATTCAGACTGTTGCATGCATTAACTGTGTCCCTTTTTGTTGCACAGAAGCTTTCCATGGCATGAGAGTAGCAGACTGTTTGACCATTTACCCACTGAAGGACATCTGGGTTGTTTCCAGTTTGGGGTTACCATGAATAAAGCTGCTATGAACATTCACACTTTTTGGTGTGTGAATATAGTTTTCATTTCTCTGCAATAAATACACATGAGTACAATTGCTGGGTCATATGGTAATTGCATGTTTAGACATGAAACCACCGAACTATTTTCCAGGGTGGGGATACCATTTTGCATTCCCATCAGAAATATATGAGGAATCTTGCTTTTCCACATTCTCATCAGTATGTGGTGGTGTTACTACTTTTTATTGATAGGTGTGTAGTGATCTCAACTTGTATTTTCTTAATGGCTAGTGATGTTGAACATCTTTTCATATGTATGTATTGTCTGTATATCCTTCTTCATAGCTTGTTAGTTGGCATTTTACTGTTGAGTTTGGAAAGTTCTTTATTCTAAATACAAATCTGTTGTTGAATATATGATTTGCAAGTATTTTATCTAAGTATATGAGTTATCCTCACGTTCTCTTAATTTTTGCAAAGTAAAAGTTAATTTTGATGGGGCCCTATTTACCACTTTTTTTTTTTGGATCATTGCTTTTGGTATCTTAAACCCCTGAACTCACAATCTCTGAATCATCTTTGATTCTTTATCTCTTAGTTCAAGCCCTTTCACATCTATGAGTTACTAAGCCTAACCTCAAGATGGTTGTCCGATCTGTCCTCTCCTTTTCATCCCGCTGTCTCTACCTTGTTTGCATCTCTCATTATGCAGATCACTGCCAACTGGTGCCCGGGTCTCTGTAGCTGTCCCCCACACGATTGCTAGCTATGATCACATGCGTCTCCTGCTCCAGAAACACTTGAGCAGACCCCAACTACTTATGAAGTCCACACCTGAGCTTCAACATGCCCCCACCAGACTCTCCTATCTCCATGCTTTTCCTTGTGTCGTTGCCTCTGCTGAAGAAAACCTACTGGGGACCCTGGTGCTGAAGCCAGGGTCCTTCCATCTTTAAGTACAGCTGGAGCGTGATGAGTGAACGAATGCCCGGATGAACAAAATTCCATGTTCAAGTGTTCCCGTAGCACATGGTCATAGCAAGGAAAGGTGGGCGCTGTATTCTCTGGTGCTCAGTTTTACTCTCCAGTTACATTTGGAGGCAATTAAGAAAAACAACAGAACAAATTCCACCAAAAGTTGATGATGAACAATGTTGAATTTGGGTAACAATAAAAATGTAAGCTTCAATAATGCCCATTGTTTTTCCCTCACATCTAGCTTTTTCCACAGTGGGTGGCAGCCTGAGAAAATTCTAAAGGCCAGCATGGTCTGGGACCTGGGGAGAGGAGTTGCACAGACCAGAGGGGGCAAACTCGAGTTCCTATAGAAGCCAGGACTGTGCTGCTTGTGAGCAAAGCAGAGTGGGTGCAAGACATATGAGGCCCTCTTGAGCCTTTTGACATTCTCCTGCTTTGAAGCATGACATGAGTATAGGCATACCTCATTTCATTGCTGGCCACTTTCTAGTAATTGCAGATACTGTCGTTTTCACAAGATCCTCACCAGTCAAAAGATTATGACTTGCTGAAGTCTTAGATGATGGTTAGCATTTTTTAGCAATAAAGTATTTCAAAATTAAGGTATGTACATTTTTAGGCATATGCTATTGCACACTGGACCACACTATCGTGTAAACATAACTTATACAAGCACTGGAAAGCCAAAATATTTGTGGCACCCGATTTATCATGGTGGTCTGGAACTGACCTGCAATTTTTCTGAGGTGTGCCTACACAAGAAATAGTTCCTGTTTTTCTTAACTTTATTACAACAGAAAATAAAATGAAAACAGTGTAAGTGCAATGGTAAATGGAAACTCACACGCAGCCTAGAGTAGGTGATACAAAAGAGAGTGGGGGTGTCTGTGGCAGATAGGAAGGTACATGCTCACAAAGGGGGCAGCTGTTACTGAGCTCCAGCCATTTACCACTGTGCAGAATGTGGCCCTATGTGACCAGGTCTTTCCTAAGAGAAATCAGAATTCACATTTTTATGTATTTCTCCCAGTGTTAAGTATAGACAACAGATGTGCATTTTTAAAGAATATTGTGTGAGACATCAATATGTGAGGCCAAACAACAATTCTGGAGGCAAAATGTGGTTTATAGGCTCCCCAGTTTGTGATCTCTGGGCTATCTCTGGAACAGCTCCAATTTACACCTATGGCACCCCATTTAACTCTTCAATATCTCCGTTTGGACAATAAATTATACTATTAACTTACCACCGATGTACAAGAGGGAGTACTGACGTGGGACTCAGGAGGCCTTCTACTGATTCATCTGCTGACCGACTCATTTTTTTCATCCATTTGTTCAAAAATGTTTATGGAGTATCTATTCTGTGCCAGGCACTAGGTGTTGGTGAGCACTCTTTTTAGTCTTTCTTTTTTCAATGAATAAACTTTATTTTTAGAGCGATTTTAGGTTCTAGAAGAACCGAGCAGAAAGTACAGAGGGCTCTCCTATGCCTTGCCTTTGCCCTTCACCTCCAGTCTGTAGCAGGGTACATTTGTTAGTTGATGAGTGAATATTGATACATTATTATTAAATAAAGGCCATAGTTTACATAAGCATTCACTCTTGGAGGTGTGCACTTCTGAGTTTTGACAAGTGTGTAATGTTATGTAGCCACCACTATGGTTTCACTACTCCACCTATTCATTCCTCTCTTCCCTCAAAGTCTTGGCAACACTGATCTTTTCACTGTCTCTATAGCTTTGCCTTTTACAGAATGTCATATGGTTGGAATCATACAGCATGTAGTCTTTTCAGACTGGCTTGTTTCATTTAGCAACACACATTTAAGTTCCTTCCATGTCTTTTTGCAGCTTGATAGCTTGTTTCTTTTGAGTGCTGGAAATATTCCATTGTCTGGTTGTACCATGGTTTGGTTACTCATCTACCCACTGAAGGACATGTCAGTTGTTTCCTTGTTTTGACAATTAAGAATAAAGCTGCTATAAACATTCATGCTCAGCTTTTGGACATGAGTTTTCAATGTATCTGAGTAAATATCAATGTTCACAATTGTTGGATTGTATATGAAGAGTATGTTTAACTTTGGAAGAACTGTCAAACTGTCTTCCAAAGTGACTGTACCAATTTCAGTCCCATTAGAAATGAATGCGAGAGCTCCTGTTGCCCTACATCCCTGTCAGCATTTGGCACTGTCAGAAAAATCAACAGATTTTAGCTATTCTAATAGTGGTATAGTAGTATCTCACTGTTTTAATTTGCAATTCCTGAGTGACGAGAGTGAGCGTATTTTCACATATTTACTTTAATGAAGTGTCTGTTCATATCTTTTGTTCTTTTCAAATATTGGATTGTTTATTTTTTTAATGGTTGAGTTAAGAGTTCTTTGTATATTTTGGATACAAGTCCTTTATTGGATACGTGTTTTGCAAATATTTCTCCCAATCTGGGCTTGTCTTTTTATTCTCATAATCTTTAGTCCTTTTAATGTAGAGCGGTATTGTCTAATAGAGCTTTCTGTGATGATGGCAATTGTCTCTATCTATGCTGCCCAGTATGGAAGCCACTTGTTACATGTAACTGCTGAGCACTTGAAATGTGGCTAGTGCATTGAGAAACTGAACTTCCAGATTTTTTTTCATTGAACTTCAATGGACATGTGGGTAGTGGTGACCATCCTGGACAGCACAGACACAGAAAAGGTCCCTTGTGGTTTTTTTTTTTCTTCGTGATGTTGACTGGGAGTCATCCTTATTTATTCCCTCATTTACAACTTGCCTTTCAATCTGTTACTAAGTCCAGTCAATTCTACCTTTGCAATATATTCCAAATCCACTCACTCCTCTCCATGCCCCACTGCTGCAATTTTAGTCCACACCACCATCAGCCTTCACATGGACAACTCCAACAGCCTCAAAACTGGTTTCCATGCATCCATCTTTGTCTCCTAAACTTATTGTCTGTAGAGCAGTCAGAGTATTTTCTTAAAGCTTATGTCTGATCGCATCACTCCTATATTTAGAACCCTGTGTGTCTTCTACTCACCCTGACATAAAATCCAAACTCCTTAGCTACCAAGCCCTGAAGGGTCTGCCCTGTGTTCTGTCTCCTATCACCACTCTCCCCGCACACACTGCTCTAGCCACATGGTGCTTTGTGTTGCTGGAACACATGAGTCATTCTTCCCTCTCAGGGCTTCCCCCTTCTTTGCATTTGCTGTCCCTTCTGCCTGGAATGCTCTGTCCCTGGATATTCCGGTCTGACGCTCTCATCAGTCAGGCTTCAACTCAAGTAGCCTCTGAGAGGCCTTTATAACCACCCAATTTCAGTGGCCATCCCCCCAGGTACTTATTGTTTTCCCACATCATCTTGTTCTATTTTCTTCAATGCATGTAGCACACTGAATAAATGCCTTGTGCGCTTATTTGCTTGCTGTCTGTCTCCCCTCACAAGCTCTCTGAGGGCAGGGATCTTGTTCAGTTTGCTTTTTGCTGACATGTTAGTGCCCTCAACAGTGCCTGGACAAATGGGTGCCCCGTAAATATTCACCGAAGTAATGAATATCTGTAGAACTACAAGGTCGCTGACAAAGGACTTGCCCATTCAATCCACCAAGGTTTAAAGCGTGGCTATCCTCTTACAACACTACACCTACGCTCGATGAGAGCGACCACCCGGGCTGAGTGGTAACTGAGTTCCAAAGAAGGCATCATAGCAGTTTGGAGGAATACTGGGGGTAACCCCAGAACTCCTGGAGGCTGAGTAGCACAATAGAGCAGCAGAGAAGTGAAATCAGGACTGTCAAATCATTTCCAAAACTTCCATCATATGATACCCTTTCAGAAATGTTGCCCAATCTACTTGTCTCTATTAATACGAACAATATTTTCTTTTTATCAGTGTACTTTAAAAATTTTAATACATATTTTGATTTCATCTATGCTAAATACTACTACTACAACCACCACCACCACCACCAACGACACAACAGGCTTGGTGTGTTTAGTACATTTTAAAGCATACATTAAAATAAATATGTCTGTAAAATTAAAAATATCTTTGTGTCACCTCAAATTGTCTCATGCAGAGTACACGAGGCACATTTTGGGGAAAAAGCTCTGTATAGATTTGCTCTTCCCTAGCTGGTGCCAGGCTGCTCCGTTCCCATCAGCCACTAGTACCTGAGAATCTTGGCTGGGGAGTCACCCTCCTCCCTCCCCCACTGCCCTCCAGGTTCCTCAGCCCATTCTGGTCCCCATTTCTGTCCACTCATTTCATAAGCCTGTACAGATGTCTACAGTGGGCTAGGTCCCGGGCTCGGTGCTAGGGTCACAGAAGATAGTTCTCGCCCTCGAATCTATCACGCTAGCAAGGAAGCATACATGGGGTGAACACATCATTGCCCATAGCAACAAGGCAATAAAATACCAGTCTGCACAGAGTGCAGAGGGCATCAGAAGAAAGGGTGTAGAAGGTTTGACAGAGGTTAGGCATCTTGAAGGGTGACGGGGGAAAGAATGCTCCGGGTGGCAGGAGCAGAGTAGGATGTACAAAGGCAACTGCAACATTTTTGTGGCCAGAGCACAGGACAAGGGTTAGGGAGGAGGCAGTAAGGCTGGAGAGATGGCCAGAGGCTGGGTCCTCAAGGGCCTAGAGAGCCACGGTCTTACTAGAGGCCATGGGGAGGCCCTGGATGACTTTAAGGAGGGGCGGAGGTCCATCTAGTGTGATGGAGGGTTACAGCAAGTCTCCTAGCAGCTGCCCTATCAGGACCAGGCTTGAAGGTCCCACTCTCTCCCTGGGAACAGTGGCAGAACACAGGATGTCTATGAAGCTTGGATGATTGATTTAATGTTTAGCTCTTAATTGTTAACTGTCTCGTCAGCTTAGTATGCAGATCCCTCCTGTTATCAGAAAGCCTTTCTGTGATAATTAAGTATAACCACCACTGACAATTTGTTTGCCACTGACCTGAACTAGAACTTGAGACAGCAGACCGACCCCACTAGACTTCTGGCATTACATGGTATCAACTCTAGAGGGGTATTACCCTGGTGGTTAGGGTGCTCTGGCCTTAGCTTGCAAGGGACTCCTGCGGTCTGAAAGGGAAAACTAGTCTATGATTAATTTTTTCTCTCCTCCTGTGCCTAAATCTGTTGGCTGCATGTGGAAGGAGAGGCACAAGTAACTGGAGGGTGACACCCCGGGCGGGGGCTGCTTGCCTGCCAGCCTGTCAGCCTGTGGAGTCCAGCCTCCGTGGTCTATCTGCTGGGCTGGGCAACGCCTCCTAGCCGTTTGGAGTCACAGTTCCCAGTTTCTTTGGTCAATGCACTGTCTCCACATTTCTTTTTCAGACAAAATTTCTGGGCCGGGAAATCCAGGATAATGGGAATAGCAGCAGCAGGAAGAATAATACAGCCTTACATCTGTATAATGCTTTAGAGTTGGGAAAGCCATTTGCTCCATTTTGCTCCACCCAAACACCAGTGGGAAATGGAAGCTTGGATTTCAGACCCGAACTGGAGACAAATTCTTGCTCCTTTGCACAAAGGAGCTAAATGCTAACATTCCTCATTCACCTCAAGGCACATCAAGATAGAGCCTTGGTTGCCACCAGAAGGACAGGGAGACTCCCTTCAGCTTTTAGGTGCTTCCTGGAAGAAAACTTCTCTCAGACAAATTGCCTGGCAGGCACAATCTATTAACCATGCCATCCTGATGGAGCCAGCAAGTAGTGCCAGTCTCGGCACTGCCAACTCCTTCCGCACACCCTGCTTTACAATCCCAGTGGCCCCAAAGACCTTTACTGGAGCCAAAGGCATGGCTGCTAACCGAGGACCCCTGAAATAAGGTGTGTCATGAACATCTGGAAGTGCCAACAGCTGTCAGAGAAGCTCAAGGGCCTGTGAAAGAAAAAACCACAACTTGAATCACAGCAGCCCTCACCGTGGATCCTGAAGTGAATGGCTGCTGAACCCAGCCGCGAACAGCTGAGGAGTGGTGTGGAGGGATTCTTTGCTTGGGGGAGTCATAAAAATAGTTCTGCAGTGGTCTCATGTTTGCTCTGTGATCTTCCGGCGCCTGGTCCCAGCATAGCTTGATGTCCCCAGTGTTCTACGGCCACAGTCAGCATGAGAAGTGTCCTAACTCGGCTCTCCTCCCCTGATCCTGTCCAGAGAGCATCCCGACTGCAGGCTAGAAACCAAAGGGGCGGCACACTCTTGCTTGGTCCTTTTGGTTTTAGACTAGATCTTGGCGTCGCGCGCGCGTGCGCGCGCGTGTGTGTATGTGTGTGTGTGTGTGTTGGCGGCGGGGGCAGGGACGATGGAAGCAGTGAGCCCTGTACAGATGCTCTGCAGTATGGTGAGTGGCAGGTGCACCAGCTATTACTGCTGCTGTAGCTGCCGCAGCCGCGGCCACCACCACCACCGCCGCACAAGTTCAGATCTACCTAACATAAGATCATAGGAGCCGGTCAGAGCCACGAGAGTGTCATCTTTGTTAACCAAGACGCTGAACTTATGCAGTTCTCTGTGTTGGAAATCTTGGCGGGGTATAAAAGTGACCCTTCAGAATGTTGCATCGGTAAACCTGTATGTGGAAAGTGACTGCAGAACAGAACACACCACCTCCAAAGCAGAGAGGCCACCCAGAGCTTGTTTCTAGCTCACAGGGGAGCTATGCGCCTATGAAAGTTGATTGAGGATCACTGCCTCAGCCTGTTTTAGAGATGTGAATAAAAATCTTGGCTTGGGACTGCCTCCTCTCTGGTTGACTGATTTTTCAATTGATTTGTATTTATTAGCTAATGAAATTAAAGTTGTAAAAATGATAACAGAAACACAATAAATCTCTCCCACAACTGGCTGTTTCTATGTCACTATGGTGCATTCCTCACTTTGATTACTTCAAAGTCTATTATTTTGTTCTCAATTATTCTGTTTTTCTGGCACTGGAGAAAATCAATTTGTTTTATTTTCTCTTATTCATGCACTCGATTATGCTCTTCGGGCACATTTAATCACTTTGATGTTTTCATTTTATGGCCCGTCTCTAGGCACTTCAGCTGCTTTGCTGCCAACGGGCAAGCAGGACTAATTTGCATGTCACAATAGACTTGAAATTCTAACTCAATTTAGAAATCTTTATGAATCTCCCTCCAAAACATGCTTAGAGCTGCAAAGAGGCAGAAGGATGTGGGTAAACCAGAAGTCTGTAAAGATGTTTCCCATTCTCAAAGGACAGAGCTCCTGGTGTCCTCAATGTGGCCTGCGGATGACCCTGTCCAGGTACATTTGAGGAGGCCAGGGGGTGGGATATCTGCAGAGCTACCTCTGGAACTTTGTGGTGAGGCTCCTGCAAAGGCTGCCCTTCAGCAGCAAGGCCAGGGAGGCTGGGCCTGCTTACTCTGGCATAAAACGCCCATCAGCACTGCAGGATTTGGCTGCGGTGCTAAAGACAGCACCTGAATCTCAGTTGGTTAAAGGGCCTCCGGGTAGAATGAGAGAATTGTCAACAGTTAGGCATTCCTGAACCCTGAGCGGTTTACCTTATTTTCTCTAATAAGTTCCAACCTCCTTTTTGCCCCTTGATTGTTTTAGAGCTAAAAATTGGAGGGAATATGTGATATAATTGCTTTTAGGCATGTGCTTTGGGCAAAGACAAAAAGAAATACCTTCATTAAACACATTAGAGGCCTCCAACTATTCTTCAAAAGTTTTTGTTTTGTTCTGTGCAACAACCAGCAGCTTCATCAGGCAGAAGGAAAATTATATATTTTCTCTTCTAAACTTTGGGTATGGAATCCCAGCTTCCTCACCTGCTGTGTGATGTATACACAACCTCCTTAAGCCTTAGTTCTTTCATTTTTTAAATATTTTTTTATTTATGCATACAAGAACTGGGTTGCAGGCTAGAGGTGTGGGGGGTGAGAGGATTCACCAGAGACAGAGTGGAACAGATGGATCTACTGAAGTACACTGCCGAGGGGATCAGCGGGCGAGACAGGAGAGGTCTGCTGCGCCATGTGGGAATCTCCCTAGCAGGGGATTGAACTCTTGCTGCAGTGGCTGTGGATAGCGTCGTAGTGCTGCGACTTAACCCATTGCGCCACCAGGGAGGCCCAGTTTTTTTATCTTTTAAAGGGAGCTAGTAATATTATCTCCCTCAGAGACAGATCTGCTTCCCAAACTTCAGTCCTGTCAAGAATTTTGCCATATTCACATACCACTTATGTGGAAACTTCACTAATACATGGAAAAAAATTAGCCTCATTCTAAGCAATGTTATCTGTGAAATTAGACCTTGACTTATAATAGTTATAATTCTTTTAATACACATGAAACACACCAATCCCATTCTTGCCTCGGGTCTTTGATCTAGCTCTTCTGGATGTTCTTTCCCCCAAGTTTTACAATTTTTGTCCTTCATTAAGCTCTATTCCCAAATGTCACCACCTCAGGGAGACAATCACAAACCATCTATTTGAAACAGCATCTCTTCTGAATGTCTCAGTAAATTATATTAAATATTTATTTACTTGCTTGTTGTCTATCTTACCTGTCCTATTTACATTCTATTGCCAGCACCTAGGTTAGTGCCTGGCACATACCAACACCAAATACCTATTAGGAATGAATGAAATATTAAGATGAAAATTAGCCTAGATACAAGCAAGCTTCCTTTCCTTTCTACCAAGGTGATGTCAGAGAAGGAAGACTGGAAAAGCCAGGATTTTCATCCCTGCTCAGCGTCAAGGAGGACCACAGTCCCTGTGATGTCAATAGAGGCCCCATGGAGAAGTAATAAACAAGGTGCCACTTCCATTCCTGACTGGGATGTTATCAGTAGAGGTCTAGTGGGGATCTTTTTTTTTTTTTAAAACAACCTTTTTTTTTAAGATTTATTTATACAAGCTGGGGTACAGGCCAGAGGCGTGGGGCGGCAAGAGGGTTCACCAGAGACAGAGTGGGGAGCAGAACAGGCAGGTCAGAAATACACTGCTGAGGGGAGCAGTGGGCGAGGCAGGAGAGGTCTGCCGCACCATGTGGGATTCTCCCCGGCTGGGCGTCGAACTCGCATTGCGCTGCCGACAGCTCCACAGCGCAGCGCTCAACTGCCCTGCCACCAGGGAGTCCCCCTAGTGGGGATCTTGAATTTCCATTTCTGCCCACCAGTAATGAGGTTTCCCTCATCCCTCCAGGGTATCAAAAGCAGCTGAGTGGGGAACCTAGATTTTTGCTTACACCTGTAGGTAATAGGTGGTACCCCTTCCCCACTAACATGGTGGAAGAGAAAGCCTGTTAAAGCAGAAGAATCAAATAAGATACAGGGTTTCATAAAGAGATCTAAAATGTTTAGGATACAATAGAAAACCATTCATTTAAAGAACAGGAAGGTCTCAATTTGAATGAAGAAAAATCAACAGATGCTGACATAGGGATGACATACATATTGGAAATATCTAATGAAGAGTTTAAGCAGCCATCATCAAAATACTTTAATGAACAATTATGAACATGTTGGAAACAAATTAAAAAATAAGATCTTAGCAAAGAAATAGAAGAAATAAAGAAAAACTAGATAATTTAGAACTGAAAAATATGATGAATGACATAAAAAATTCAACAAATGGGCTTAATAGCAGAATGGAAGGTGCAGAGGAAGAATCAGTAAACTGGAAGATAAAATAGTAGAAATTACCCAATTTGAACAAAAGACAAAAATAGATCTAACATTCTTGTCATCAAAGTCCCAGAGCAGAAGAAGGAGGGACTGAAAAAACATTTGAAGAAACAATGGCTAAAGATTTCCCAAATTTGAGAGGTGAGAACAAAGTGGGGAGAGAGCACAATGCACTGTGGAGGTGGACTATGGGTGATTTGGTGGTGGGGTGCTATGACAACCACATCTGAAGGGGGAGATCCTATACTTCCAAAATAATGTTGTAAACCAACAGTATTTTAATAAAAAATGAAAAAAAAAAACCTCCCAAAAAGATTACCCAAATTTGGTAAAAGACAAACTTACAAACTTAAGAAGCTGACCAAACTGCTAAAAGGATACCCCCCCTCCAAATACATACCAAGTTTCATCATGATCATTCCCAGAAATCTAAAGAAAGACAAAAATCTCTAAAGCAGCAAATAGAAACTAAGCCTTACCTATAAGGGAAAGATAATTCAAATGATGGTGGTTTGCTCATTAAAAACTACAGAGGCTGGAAGGAAGTAATACAATGTTATTCAGTGCTGAAAGAAATTAGCTGTCAACCCAGGGCTCCATATCAGTGAAAATATCATTCAAAAATGAAGGGGAACTAAAGATATTCTCAGAGGAAGGAAAACTAAGAGAATTTTTGCCATCAGACCTACCCTAAAAGAATAACTACGTTAAGTTTCTGAAATGGAAAGAGTGACAAAAGAAGGACTCTTGGAATATCTGCAAAGAAGAACAATGAAAAGGGTAAAAATATGGGTAAAAATAAAAGATTTTTCTTCTCCATTTGAGTTTTCTAAATTATGTTTGATGATTGAACCAAAAACTGTACCACTGTGTAATGTGACTTTAAATATTTAAGAAAATTATATTACAAATGGGGAAAATGAAGGGGACTTACCAGTAGGTAAGATTTCTACACTTCACTGATACTTGTAAAATATTGACACCAGTAGATGGTGTTAAGTTATGCGTGAATAATATATGTACCCAGAGTTATCACTTAAAGGTCTATACAAAGAGATACAACCAATACACTACAGATGAATTGAAATGTAATTCAAACAAAGGGATAAGCCACCATTAGCAAAAGGAGAAAGAAGAAAGCAGAAACAAAGAACAGAGGGAATAATCAGAAAACAAAAAATAAAATGGCAGATTTTATACCCTCTAAGTCCATCCATGTTGTTGCAAATGGCAGGGTCACATACTTTTTGTCAAGTTGAGTAGTATACCACTGTGTACTTATGTCACATCTTATGCTTGGTGAAATATGTCACACAGAGAACAACAAATCCCATATGATCTCAGTCATATGTATTACATAGAGAGACAAAATAAATGCATGCAATTACATAGAAAAACTACCTTTGGACTATAGGGTCAAATTAGTGGTTACTAGAGGGTGAAGGGGATGGAGGGTGGGTAAATACAGTAAAAAGGGGTCAATTATATGGTGAAGAATGGAATTAGACTAGGGAAGTAACCGAATATACAGCTCCAGGAAGGGAAAAGGACATCTGATTATATAAATACACTGAAACCTACACCAAGACACATAGTCAGGAAACTAGCAAGAATTCAAGATATAATAAGATCATTGAAGGTGGGTTGGGATAAAAATCAGGTAATCTATAAAGGTATTCCCATGAAGCTTACATCAGACTTCTCAGAAGAAATCCTACAGGTAAGGAGAGAACGGAATGATGTATTCACACTTGAAAATAAAATACGCGAGCCAAGAACACAGCAGACATTTCAGAGATAGAGGGTCATAAGAGACTACTATGAACATCTCTATTCCAATGAATTGGTTAACCTAGAGGAAATGGACAAATTCTTAAAAGCATGCAATCTTCTAACACTGAATCAGGATGAAATAGAAAATCTGAACAGACCAAACACAAACAAGGAAATTTGAACAGCAATTAAAAGTCTCACACACAAAAACAAGCCCAAGTCCAAGATGATTTTGCTAGTGAGTTCTACCAGTCCTTCAAAGGTGAATTAAAATCAATCATTCTCAATACTTCCAAAAACTGAGGGAGAGGGAATGCTTCCAAACACATTTTATGAGCTCAATATTACACTGACACCAAAAGCAGACACAAAAAGAAAACCACAGACCAATTTCCCTGATGAACATAGATACAAAAGCCCTCAACGATACCTTAGCAAACAATATTCAACAGTGCATTAAAAGGATCATACATCATGACTAAGTGGGATTTATTCCAGGGACACAAGGATGGTTCAACACCTGAAAATTAATCAATAGAATTCACCGTACTAACAAAAGGAAAGAGGAAAATAATATAATCATATCAACAGATGCAGAGAAAGGATTGGATAAAATTCAACATATTTAATAATAAATTCTCAAAAGTGGGGATAGAAGGAACATACTCAACATAATAAAGACCATATATGACAAACCCACAGCTCATAGTATACTCAGTGGTGAAAAACCAAAAGCTTTTCTTCTAAGATCAGGTACAGACAAGGATGTCCACTACTGTTCAACACAGTATGAGAAGTATTGGAAGTACTGGAAGTCCTACCTAGAGTAATTAGGCAAGAGAAGGATATAAAAGGAATCCATATTAGAAAAGAATTATTATATAAAAGGAATCCATATTAGACAAGTAAAATTATTGCTATTTGCACCTGACATAATAATATATTACACTAGAAAACTCTACTAAAAACTATTAGAAACAATAAATCAGTATGGTAAAAGGGTAGGTAAAGAGAACTAATATCGAAATAAGTAGAGAATAAAAACTTCAACCAAATATTAGCAAATAGAATTCATCACTATATGTAAAAATTGTATACTACGACCAAGTGGGGTATAAAGTTGCTTCAATATTTGAAAATCACTCAATATACCCTAACATATTAAAAGGCTAAAGAAGAAAGAAAAATCACACACACACACACACACACACACACACACACACACACACCACAGCATTAATATCAAATGATACAGAAATAGCATTTAACAAAATGCAACACTCATTCCTGATGAAACTCTCAGAAAACTAGGAATTATAGAGGGGATACTGCCTCCATTTGATAAGGAAAATCTACAAAAGCTTACAGTTAACATCACACTTAAAGACGTTTTAGAGCAAGGAAGGAACTCTGCTCTCACCATTCTTATTCAACATAATACTGAAAGTCCTATTAGTGTAATAAGGCAAGAAAAGGAAATTAACACATACATATTAGAAAGGAAAAAATAAAACTGTCTCTATTTGTCGAATTATTCTGCGTAGACAATCCTAAGGAATCTATAAGAAAACACTCAGAACAAATAAATGAGTTCAGCAAGGTCACAGGATATAAATTTAATACACAGAAATGATTGTATTTCTATATACTGGCAAGGAACACACAGAAGCCAAAGTGAAAACTACAATAACTCAAAAAAGAAAAATTTGATACTGTTCAGGATCTGTACACAGAAAAGTGCAAAATGCTGATGAAAGAAATTAAGGATCTAAATAAATAAAGAGACAATGGTCATGGATTACAAGACTTAATACAATAAAGATGTTGGTGGGGCCTCCCCGGTGGCGCAGCAGTTAAGCGCTGCGCTGTGGAGCTGCCGGCAGCGGCGACGCTAGTTCGACGCCCGGCCTGGGAGAATCCCACATGGTGCGGCCGACCTCTCCAGCCTCACCCGCTGCTCCCCTCAGCAGTGTATTTCTGATCTGCCTGCTCTGCTCCCCGCTCTGTCTCTGGTGAACCCTCTCGCCGCCCCGCACCTCTGGTCTGTATCCCAACTTGTATGTATAAATAAATAAATCTTTAAAAAAAAAAAAAGATGTTGGTGGAAGGTGATCGAAGGGTTAACTTCCAGTTATAAGATCAGTAAGTACTAGGGATGTAAGGTACAAAATGATGAGTATAGTTAACATTGTTGTATGATAGATATGAAAATTATTAGAGTAGATCCCAGAAGTTCTCATTACAAATAGAATTTTTCCTTTTTTTCTCTTTTCTTTTTATTGAATATGAGATGATAAATGCTAATTAGACATATTATACTCATTTCAAAACATATGTAAATCAAACCATTATCCTGTGTACCTTCCACTTATTCCTCAATAAAACTGGAAAAAAGATGTTAATTCTCCTCAAATTGATACATAGATTTAACACAATGCCTATCAAAATCACATCGAGATTTTTTGTAAATATAGATAAGATTATTCTAAAGTTTGTGTATATACAGGTAAAGCAATTCTGAAAAAGAAGAAATAGGAATCACTATCTGATATTAAGATTGATTAAATAACTACAATCATCAAGGCTGTGGGGGAGGAACAGCCACATTGATGAATGGAACAGAAGAGAATTCCCAGAAAGTCTGTAACTAGTTGCCTTGGAGTGAATGAAAATTTTGGAAAGAGAGGTGGTCCTAGGGAAGTATCTGGATTTTCTGCCTTTCTACCAGACAGAAAAGGCTTCAATTTGTGAGTCAAGGGGAGATCTGCTTTTCAAGGAAATAGAAACACCTTAGAAATTACTAGAGCTACCTAAGGAAGGAAACAATGCCTGAGACATGTGAACCACTCACTCTCCAGCTCCTTATTTTTCCAGCTGTGCACAGGCACAGTGATCAGACTGTATAAACCCAAACCTGGGATGTAAGTTCTGATAAAAGATGATTGTCTTTTTCTTGAAAGAACCCAAACACATGTTACTTTTCTAACTACAGAAGCAATATATGTTCATTGTAGAAATTTTAAAAAATACAGGGAAAGAATGAAGAACAAATAAAAAAATTACTCAGAATGCTAATCATACAATTGTGAGCATTTTTGGTATATTTCCTTATAGACTTTTTCTCTGAATATCACACACTCACTCACATACCCACATTATATATATTTACAAAATTGAGACTACATGGTATTAAATCATTTTGTATCTTTTTTCACCTAACATTGTTATCATGAGCATATTCTTTCTCATGTCATCAAATTATCTTTAAAAATTTCCTTTAATTGATTGCAACAAACTCTTCCATGTAGATGTACTGAGACATTCAGCATATCAAAACAGAAAATGTCAAGTATATGTTTCTTTGAAACTATCCCCCCCCCCCCCCCCCCCCCCGCCATAGTTCTCCATCCCAGATGGCATCCTGCTGGAAACCGCAGTCACCTTGACTTCTTTCTTTCTCCTTGATCCTCTATAAATGGCCTCTCTCTATGTGCTGTTGATACTCTCTTCTTAACAGCTCTCAGACACCCCTTCCTAAGCTACCACCACTGTCCTAGTCCAGGCCTGGCGGGCTCACCCTTAGTGAGCATCATGCCACGTCTAGTTCCTGAACCCAGAATGGCTCTCACTTTACCGTAGCTGATAAGGACTACTCAGTCTGAAATACAAGAGACCGTGCAGTCTGCGCCCCCAGCCCCCATCCAAGTTTCGCTTGCTGACCAGCCCTTCCCTACCCCTATCTACTCAAATCCTCCCTGCATTCTGAAAGCAGACTCGCTGAAGTCTTATTCTCCCATTTTTCTCTTATTTTTTAAAGATTTATTTTACTTATTTATGCATACAAGAGCTGGGGTGTAGGCCAGAGGTGGGGTGGTGGTAAGAGGATTCACCAGACACAGATTGGGGAGCAGAACAGGCAGATCAAAGGAAATACACTGCTGAGGGGAGCAGCGGGCGAGGCAGGAGAGGTCTGCTGCACCATGTGGATCAGCTCCCTGGTCGGGGATTGAACTCGTGCTGCAGTGGCTGCTGATAGCTTCATAGTGCTGAGACATAACCCCTTGAGCCACCAGGGAGGCCCTTTCCCATTTTTCTACACAGTGTCAGCCCTCATATCCTGCTCTGTCTAAGGGGGTTAGTTTTGTCCCATTACCTAGACTTCTCACTGCTTGTCAGAAGCAGGGATCATGTCTTAAACTTCTCTTTTATTTCCCAAGGCACCCAGCACCTGGGAGGTCCAAAACATACTCACTGATTGACTCAGCAGGGCTTTGAAATCAAGACTCAATAAAGCCTCTTAAACTTAACCTGGTTCAGAACTTTCACTGTGGGAGATGTTGCAGTGGGAAGGGTTACTAGGGGCAACTGGAAAAAGCAGACAGGCGATAATGAATGGACTTGACTGAGCAATACTGCCAGGGAGAGGAGGGGCCCCAGGCTTGGATTCCAATCCTATGGCCGCCACTTACTGGCTACATGACCATGAGTGTCTTACACTACATCTCAGGATCCTGGTTTCTTAACTCATAATGTAATTGTGAGGATTAATTGAGGTCACGATAGGTTTTCAATAATGGTAGTTTCTACCTCCTGGATTTAGGTAGATATTCCAAGTCCTCATAAATAACCTGCCAAAGGTTTGCATGGCTTGTTAAAAAGTTGCTGTCTAAATGACTGAAACTTTGGAGAGCAGCCTCCATTTTTATTTTAGGATTTGTATAATTTCCAGAATGATATATATTTTATAAGCTCAAGTTGAGATTTAATTTGAAGTTTTTCTTTTCTTATTTGAGTTTGGAAATAGGCAAAGAAAAAAAATATTACTGTGCTGACCATTTCTTGTTCCATCATTTCTGAATTTGCTATTTCCAAGTACAATTGCATAATTTTACACAGAGTTGAAAATTCTTTCATACACTGCCATCAGTCCTGAAATCAAAGCTCTGATTCAACTACAAAATGTTTACCTTAAGTTTTTTTTTAAACAGTAGAGGATTTTCATTTTTTTTAAATATACACACTTTAGGAGAATTTAGCAGACCTTTTCTCTTTAATAATAGTTGGAACACATTGGTGCCTTATACAGCCATTGCTAAAGATTATTTTATACACATAGAGCTTTTAAAAATAATTACATTTATTTATTTATTTTCTTACATCGTTGTTCATTTTTGTACAATATTTGCTCTCTCCCCTGGGGTGTAGTCTCCGACCACCATATCACCTGGGAACCTCAGCATAATATTTTCATGACTTATCTTTCTGTCTTATGACAATAGTAGCAACAGCAAACCTTTCTGTTTTCCATACTCTTTAGTGAAGCAAGAAAGACAGGAATCTGGTCAGTGGGAAGCCTGGGCTGAGACTAGGCCGCGGGGAGTGGGCAGGAGAGGAACACAGAAGGGACAGGGGAAGAGGCAGGGGGAGATAAAGGGTGGGCATCACAGATCCTCACCTGAGGTCAGGCAAATTGGCTCAGGGTTTCCTCCACCTTCCTGCTCCAAAGTCCTTCCCAGAAGCCCCAAGGCAAATGGCTAGTCTCTCCTCCCTGCCTTTCAAGTTATCCTCAAGTCTTCTCAGGAAACAAGAGAAGATGTGGCAGGAAGCCGAGTTTCCATGGTGTAGAGTCCCACCAGGCAGGAGTGCTGCTTCAAGCTGGGGATTCCAGCAGCTCTTGGACATGTGCAGACCTGATGCCCCAATTGTTAGTTCCTAGATCCCAGGCTTCAGGCTGCCAGAGGAGCTACTGCTTACACCCAGCACGATGGTTCTCCTGAGAATATTACCGGCGAGTGTGCAAAGGGTCGCAATTTGGGGCCGTGGAGCTGTAAATGGCAGACTTGGGCTGGTGGTCATAGCATGCTTCAGACAGCAGGGGCTGGGTTGGTTGGCTTCTTACACCGTCTGCCCTTCCCTTTTACTACTCAGCTTGAAATGGAAACTTCAGACCATAGCATAGTGGGGTGGTAGGGGCACGGCAGGGGTGGGGGCGAAGGGGTGCTAATGGCCTATGTCAGGACCCAGAATTTTAAGTGCTGCCCATGGCCATCCTCCTCCCATGTCCAGGGAAACATCACATCTCAGGTGCGTGGATCAGTTACATGGAAGGAGTTGGTGCGCAGTGCAGGATGGGAAGGATTTACCAAGGGTGACTAGAAAAAGCAGATGGGGGTGATGAGTGGACTTGATGGGGCAACACTGCCGAGGAGAGGAGGGGCACTAGAAAGGCCGTTCTGACTCCAAAGCCCCATTTCAGACAGGTCTCAGGTCAAATGTCTCCTCTACTACTTATTCGCAGAGTGTGTGGCACATAGAAGGCTTAGTAATTACTTGCTGAGCGAGAGAATAAAGGTGACCTTGTCAAGTCACCTATCCTTAGTTTTCTCATCTGTAATATAAATAGTAGCTATTATTCTTCTTATTTCACCTGTGTTGTTTCTCCCCACACCCGCATCAGTTTGCTGGCCCATCTCCTCAGCCCCAGTCCTTCTGCCCATTCATTAAGGGACAGAAAAGGCAGATGTGCACAAGGCTTCCTCTTCCCTCTGTCCTTCCCCTCCTCTCCCTCGCCGCCTCCTTACCTCCTGGCACCATTTGTTTCCTTTTCTATCCCAGGCGAACTTGGGGTATAGTCTGGGAACTCAGAGCAAGTGTAGAAATCTCTGGTTACAACTCCAACACATACTCACATGGGCCCCCGTCGCCCCCTGCCCCCCACAGAAGGTTGGACCTGAGTTGCAACGTGAAGCTGTGGGCCCTGAAGGATCTTTACATGATTCAAATGTCAGAGGGATCAGGGATGAGACCTCTGTCGCTGTTTGTTCATGCAGAGCGAGCAGGGCTTGGGGAGCTATCCACTCTGGGGAGTAATCACATCGGCAGTGTTCCAACTCTGGAAGGTTCCCGGTGAGCCAGTTCCTCTGGAACACATCAGCCAGAGGAGAGGCAGAGGAGCCTGGGCACAGGAGGATGGTGCAGGGTGATTTCCACAGTGCTGGTCAGAAGCTACCTGAGCCATTTGCTCTCTAGCCCATGCTTCCTTGTGAACAATGACACATATTTTCAAGCCCCATTGGCACGAGAAAAGCAATTTATGGGAACAAAACAGAGCTTTTCTCTGTATAAAGGGAACAGCTTAAATGGATTCTCCATGGTTTAATTTTGTTTTCTTGGAAAGACTAATGGACAGTAAAGATGGGCTAAGGTGAGGTTTAAATGTGCCTGTTCCTCCAGTCAGCCTGTGGCATACGGAAGGTATCTGTCTAAGATGAACCTCCTCAAGTTTGATTTCCAACAGGTTAAAAAAAAAATCCCATTGTGTGCTTCTAAGGGATGTGGTGAGAAGGAAAAAACCCAAGGCCAAAGGCTAAGCAAATTCAAGTAGACAAGACCTGCTGGCAAACTCCCTCCCACAAGGAGATCTGAGTTCATCTCCTCCTGCATTGCCGTCTCACTTCCCCGAATCAATCTGCACCTCTTCCCCCCCCCCAACTTTGTTTTTAATGGGTGAGGGGTGGGAAACATGGTGAGAAATGGCCAGCTTCGCTGAGGGTTTTATATGCCAGAACAAATGACAGCCTTGCAGGCAGGTTCAGGAAAATCTTTCAGAATGCAGAAAACTCAGCAGCCTTTCCACACTGACCATTGTCATGGCAACACACTGTGATGGCAGTTGCGTCACCAGGCTGGAGGGGCACGGTCTCAGTATGGCAGGTTAGCTGGCCATTTTTAGCAACATTTGGACTTCTTTCTAGTCTCATTTCTTCTAGCGTTAGCTGAATTTCTTTTCCGTTCTGGATTTGTGTGTTCTGCTCATTTGCATGGCTAAAACGCAAGATGTTGTCAATAGGAAAGGGATGGCTAAATGGAAAATCTGAACATTCCTAGTATTCTGTAGCCACCCTATTTGCTGTCTGCCCTCCCTGGCTCCTTCCCACTCACTCTCAGTCATTTACTTTCTTTTTTTTTCTCCTCATCAATTCTTTTTCATACACAGCATTACATCTCCCCCTAGCCCTGACAACAACTGTGACTCATCTATCAACCCCTGCTCTCTCATCATATTCCTTTTATTGTCTTTTTTATTTTTTTCATTTTAACATACAGCATCTTAGAAACTTAGGGCTGGAAGGGACCTTAACAACAGCGTAGTCCAATGGAGGGGCCCCTCTACCAGGTGATAGTGAAGTCCCCTCCTCATATATCTTCGATGGGAGAGACCTCATTCTTTTCTGGGATGCCTGTTCCACATCAGACAGCTCTAATTACTGGATGAAAATATGCCTTTTTATAATATCTACCCAGGGGTGCTAGCTTTGTGCGTGTGACTACACAGACACTAGCTGTATTCTCTGTTCTGTGACAGCCCCTCAGAGATATGAAGCAGAGACTACGTCACTCTGGATCATCTCATCTCCAAATGTTCCAGCTCCCCTCACCAGACCGTGGGGAGCCTGGGCTCCAACCCTCGATACCCCGATGACTCTCCATCCTGCCTGACCTCCTGGAAAACGCTTCTATTTGTCTCGAGCCCTCTTAAAGTGAGGTCGGCACTGCAGCAGGATCTCCAGGGGCCACCTTGCCCTGGTGACTCACAGAATTCCGTGTTGACTAAAATCCTGGACTCACTTTCAGACAAAATACTGCCAAGCCATTTTCCCATCTTGTGTATGCCCAGTTGCTTTTGAGGGTCCAATTCCTGGTCCATACATTTCCTCCCACCTTAATTTCATTGTGCTACAATCAGAAGACTGCTTTAAAAAATCTTGACTCCACAAGGGACTATAGTGACAGTTCATGGGTGCTCCGGTGGTGGGAGAACTACGGGGACGACACGTGAGGGGGGAAATCAAATACTGTCCCCAAACTACAATGATGTAAGAAAAATAGCACTGCATCTTAAACTAAAAAAAAAAAATCTTCACTCCATGTAACTTACTTGTCCTCTAAGATTTTTTTTCACCAACCCTCAGCCCAGTCTTTTATCTCAAGTCTTCTTAAGATTTAGTCTTCTTTTGGGTTTCTTACCTTTCCTAGTTCTTTTCCCTTTGAATTACCTTCCCTGCTTATCATTTCTATTTCCTCAAAAGCAAGAGGTCTCCACTCTCTGGAGGTGTGTGCCTGGGGACGTGTGCAGGGAAGGGTGGGGCACGCAGGCAGCCGTAGGTGTGAGCACGTATCTGCAACTGCTCGCTTAGCTACTCTGTTTCTATTGCTCTGTGTGTGCTCGACCAGGATTTAGCGTCTGGATGGGGGAAAATGGCAAGGTGGAAGGAAGAGGGTTAAAAGCAGCTGGTCCAGGAGCAGCCCCAAAGGAATCAGGAGCTGTGCGCTGGGTCTGAGAGAGGCGCAGGGGAAGCTAAGTCAGGAGCACGCAGGTTAATCAGGGCCACACACGGCACGGGAGAAGGATTGGAGGCCTGGGAATAGGATTTTAAAGGTCGGATAGAGGAGGAGAATTTGGTTAGGAGTGAGGACTTGTGGGGTCGGTAGCCATTGAGAGGCCAGAAGGAAATATGGGTCGGGGGACGCCAAGGACTAGAGATACCTCAGAGAGGCAATAAACGTTGCTGTGAGCATAACCTTACAAGTCTATGACTTAGGAACTCAGAAAATTTTCTCTGGCCAAAGGATTCGAGGACATAGAGTCCCTGCCTTTGACTCAGTTGTTGTCACAGACTGGGCTCTGCTAGAGGAAAGGGCCTTAATACAACCTTTGGCAAAGACCCCTAGGACGCGTGTATTCCTTCTAACTCTGGCCAGAACAGGCCTCCCTTTCATGCTGGATTCTATTCCAAGGAAGGATTCAAAGGTAGAACTGGTGCTAGCTTGGTCGTTACATGAATAAACATGGGGATTTCACTCTCCGGGATGGGCAATACGATACCCTTGGCCTCTTAACTCTGCAAATAATTAGGACCCCCAAAAATATGCACACATACATACAAATTCAATTAAACAGGAAAATGGGTGCCAAAAATACTTTGAAAAAAAAAATGGTAGATGAAGTGAGTTGAGTTGTGAAGCAGCGGCTAGAGTTGGGAGTAGGGCTTTACTGGAAAGCTGACGACAGTGTCCCCAAACAGCTGGTGGACAGTGTGATTGAGAGGGCAATACCCCGATGACTGCCATTTTTCTCTGCCTAGAGGCCAGAACATTCTAGAGCAGCCTTAGGGATGAGAAAAAGAGGGCAGCAGACCACCTCTGGTGCTCTGGGTGATCTGGGGAACCTGCTCCCAGGGCATCAGAATTCACTGGAGCCTCATAGTCTCTCAAGGCCCTACGGGACCAAGGGACCACACCAGAACGGAATGTCTGAGAGCCGCCACCCCAAACCTCCTTCCCAAGTCCGAATTGCCTTGAAAGTCACTTATCTTAAAGAAGCTTTTACTATTGCCCCCTTGAAAGAAAAAGGGTTCCAGGGCATACTTCAGAACTGGTTTTCTACTGGAGGTGCCTAAAACTGGACCTTTTGTCCTCCTGAAGGTGATACCAGCCAGGCCAAATGACAACCCCAACCTGCGTGGTCGGTGGAATTCCAACCACAAGCTGTGGGGCAAAGAGGAGGTTTCCCCTCCCAAGTCAGTGACATGATTAGCCGCCAAAAGACAAATGGTATTCAGGGGAAGTCCCCGCTGATGGACCACCACAAGCTGGGTGGAGCGAGGAGGGCAGGACTCAAGGGGTGGTGCTCACCTTTGATGTAGTTGAGGATTTGCTGGACTCGGTGGGGCTCGTTGCGGTCTGGCCGACAGCTTGGCGTGATTTCTAGCACATAATCAGGACCATATGCCGTGAAAAACTGTAAGGAAAGGGCAAGGCCAAAAAACAAACTAAACCACAGAAAACCTCCGAACCAAACCACATACAAACAGAACAATCAAGAGAACCCCCTCCACCACCACCGAGGCCAAGGCGGTTCAGGTGGGCAAGGCAGGAAGATGCAGCAGGCTGGCCTGTCCCGCTGGTGTCGCTGCCCTTGTCCAGACCTCCAGTGATGGTCCACCGTGACATTCTTTTGCTTGTTGTTCAAGTTTCTCTCTGCTCAGGTCTCATCTTTTCTCACCAGCCTCAGCTGCCCCCCGTTCTCTTGTTGCACTGGTCTTCTATGTGCTCTCCCACATCGTGCCAAGCTTTGTCCCCAGGATCTTTGCCATTGCCCTTTCTGGGGCCTGCAAAGGCCCCCTCCAGTCCCTGCTGCCTGTGAGAAACCTCCCAGTTCGCCCTGGCGCCGCTCAAATGTCACCTCCTTCACAAAGCTGTCCCTCGTTCTCCACTAACCCTCCAAATGTTTTGTTGGTACCTCTCTCATGGCCCTCATTCAAAAAATAGTTCAGCCCGCACCAGCCTGACTGCCGTGGGCTACGGAGAAGGGACAAGACCGCCCCCAGGGTCCCTTGGGTGTTCATAAGCGCATTGTGCGTTGGAAGGGGAGTTTTCACCAGTGACCTCATCCCCCCCCTTACTGGATGTTCAGCTCCCTGAAGGCAGCAGTGCCTGTGTTTTCATGTCCTCAGTCCTCACAGGCCGGGGCAGCCGCCTGTTAGTTTTGGTTGCCTTGAATCCCCTGAACCAGGAATGTCTAGTTTCTCTAGTTTTTCTTTCTCTGTAGTAGAGTTTATTTGTTTTTAAATTCAGGGATTCAAAATAAAGGTTTTTGGATTCTATTTCTAGCTCACTAGAGGATTCCTTGTGACCTTTGGTAACTCACAATATCTGATTCAGATTCTCTATTAGGGCCCGCTTGAGGAAAAACGCTTCATGACAAAGGGAATCATTCAATTGGGAGAAGCCTTTGAATGGGAAATATGCAAAGTTACTATTTCTGTTTAGTTTTTCACAGAAATAGTATTTGTGCACACTCTGGAGAGAGAAAGCATATGCTCCTTAACATGATGTGCTCTCAATAGTGATACTGTTAGGTGCTACGTTAGCCAGGGAAATTCGAATTCTATGGAAAAAGTGGTACAGAGGACATGAAAAAAGAGGCCTTGATATGTGTCATGAATTTGATGCCATTCAAAGAGCCCCTAAAAAATAATCCAGGGTTATTGCTGTTGGACCAAATCATCCTTGTGGAGCGTCTGGACGTGCGCGCGGCACCAGGGGAGGTTATGCCATGGTCTCCGGAGAGCCTCACAGTATCTTTGTGAGCTCCATGGGAATGGGCTGGTGGGGAGATGGCACATCCATGGCAGAAAAGTCAACACATTTAGTTAAAAGGAAAATGCCCGAGAATGTGACAGTGCTTGCAGAGCACCTTTGGAAAACATTTGTGGGCTGACCTATAAATGAGAGAGGAGCCGGGTTCCTTCCCATTGGAGTTACTACTCCCTGACATCTGCAGCCCCTAGTTCTGGGGCTAGAAGAGGCCTTGGATAGAGATAGTCTTTTCCGAGCCCCTACATGGAACCAACAGAGGGGTTACTCTGGGAACACATCCAGAGACAGCCCGCTGCCCTCCGGCCCGCCCCCCCCCCCGCCCTGACTGTAATAGACGAAACTCAAGAGGTTGGTATTTTTAACCAAGGAGGGCCCCTCAGTCAAAGCCCAAGGACCTCATGCGCTTGGCTCTAGAAAAGAAGGCTTCAAACAGGTGTGGTCCTCTCTCCTTAGGCAGCCTCTCCTTCTGCACTGGGTGTCAAGTACGCGCATTTCACCAGTATGGAAGGATGGGCATGGAGAGAGCAACAGCAGAGAGGCAGCTGCAATGAAGCGGTCCCTCTGGGAGCCCCCAAACCCCTGGCATCAAAGTGCTATAAAAATCAGAGGCAGGCTGCCTCCTCACCGAGGTATAAGGAAGAAGGAATGTTATGCTTCCATCTAAGAAGGTAATAGTGCTTATTCCCAGTCAGCAAGACATGACACGGGCTGTCTGTTGAGGACTGACTGTTTGGAACAACATGTCCTCATTGTGAGAGCCACTACACGGTGACCTGCACTCTCCTTTGAGTGTCCTCCTTGACCAAGAGCACACAGATGTGAGATGGTCAGCTGGGGCAAGCACTGACCGCCACATAACGGAACTCAGCTCTGCTGGGGTGGAGCCTGTTTCTGGTTGCATTAGCACCTGGCTTTAACTAGCTCATCAATAACCCCTTCTTTGTTGAAGCGGGCTGGCTGCAGGTAATGCCAAGTACGGGTTCCTAAGCATTCCTAAACATGGCCAATCAAAAGTCATTCCCTGGCTAGGGGACACAGATGATTGAAGAAAGCCCCCGTTTTTTGATCCAGTTCCACATGGCAGGTGGCATAAGGCTGAGGGAAGCGACATGCACTGGGAAGGCAGGAGCTGCATCCAAGCAAAGGTGGTACCCTGTTATCTCTGGCTCTCTGTGGTCCTTTTTAGTTTCTTTGTGATGTTTTTCATTTCGCACTTGTGAACTCTTTTTTTTACCAGCCTGTGAACTCTGCAAAGGCACAAGCTTCTGTCACATTCTCTGTGTTGCCTATAGAGTCAAACTCAAGTCATCAAAGAGGTTCTCCTCAAGCCTCGATGTTAAAATTATGCTGAATTAAAGACAATCCCATAAGGTTTAGCTCGTTGTTCAGTTAATTCTGTGGAATAATTCAAAGAGCCAACCCACAACAACAACAACTTTTCTAGACTCTAGGCAGCAGATGAGGTGCTGCTTTACGGTCAGACAGAGCTGAGTTTTGGTAACTGGATTTGGCTGGGTGCCTCAAGCCCACTGCTGCTCCTTAATCTGATTTTTCATTTCTACCAGAGGGATAAATGCTGACCCCGATGGGCGGTTAGGAACCAATGAAATAATATAACCCAAAGTGCCTAGCACAGAGCCTAGCACCCAGTGGGGCTTCAGTAATGTGCTTTCCGTTCTCCTTGCCTAACCGGTGCCTCGCCCACACCCTGGGGGGTGTGGGGTGCAGAAAGAAGAGACTGTTCCTCTTGCCAGGAAAGCCCAGCAGACCCAGTGTCCTCTCCGTTAGCTCCTCCCTGGGCCTGTGGAGAAACTGACTTCTCCCAGCTTCTTGCCCTGTGCTCCTGCTACTAGTTACTCACTGGTGAGGTGGAATGGAAATCTGATCACATAAGGCAGAGGAGATGTTGGGGTGGAGGGATTTGGCCAGCACTAGAAATAGCTTGGGGCCCCACCCTGAAATTGCCCTCCAGCCCTGAGGAGGAAAGGAAATAGGCAAGCAGCAGTCCCATACCCAGACAGGTGGAACAGGGGATGAAAGAGGCCAGCCGGCCTTCAAGGGAAAACATTGGCTCTGATCTCAGCAAAGGAAGGAGGGAGGTGCCAACTCTTCCCCACCCCTTCCCCCTTTCCTTCAACTCTCCTTTTGCTTTCTGGGTTTCAGTTTAAAAACTTTTGAGGGGAATACAATCCTGGGAAGGGGTATATGGAAAATATGAGATAGGGCCAAAGGATGGGAGTTGAAGATAAAGGTTACTCTGGGGTGCTGGGACCCTTCTTAACTCGTGTTGTCAATGAACATAACTCAGCCCAGCTCAGGGCGCCATTTTTGCTCGCTCCTCTCAGCTCTTGCTCACACAAAACAAACAGTGCGCACTTAGATATTTGATCAAAAAGATATTCAGAAGAGGCCTGAAGTTTGTTGTTATTCCTTCATAATTCTGGATTATTCCTTCACAAGACTGGATCAGCTAATCCTTTTTTACTTTCTTCAAGAATTATTAAGTACCTACTATGTGCCCAACTAGGTTAGTCATTAGAGTACAAAGACAGCATGACATGTTTATTAGGAGGGAATAGTGTGGTGAGTAGTACAATAATAAGACTAAAGATAAAAGCAATAACAGTTAACACTTATTAAAGGCTAATTATGTGCCAGGCACCAAAAGTGTCTAAGCGTTTTTTATAGACTGATGAACTTAATTCTCAAAACCAACTCTTACAGTGGGCACTTCAATTATTTCCATTTTAAGATGAGGATCTGAAGCATGGAACAGTCATATTACTTGACAGAGGTTACACAACCAGCCCATGCAGTGCTGAGGTTTGTTTGATCCCTGGTTACGCTGGGGAGCAGCACTAGCCATAAGAGCCTCTAAATTAGCCCAGAGGAAGTAACTATGTAGTGGGGTCTGCAAAGGGGATATTAGGGGTGTGGGGGGGCATTTTCAACAGAGCTGGGCAAAAGCAGAGAGTAAGGAATAGAATAGCACACTTCAGGCTCTGAAATGAATTCCATATGGCTTGAGGGTAGGGCATAAGGAGGTTGGGAAGCAGGCATGAATTCCCCAGGAGGCACTGCCTGCTCCCCACACTAAGGCATTTGGCTTTAACCCAGACTAGAAGGGCCACGGGTGCAGAACACTGATTTGCTCCCTGCTGTATTACCATTTCCCAAAACAGTGCTTGTACCTAGAAGGTGGTAAATAACTACTTATGGGATAAGTGAATGGAAACTTGGGGGAGCTTGTAAATGAGGGTATGAACAGGTCAGCTGTGCACTTCGGAGGGTTCACTGGCTAAGTGTGGAGAATGGAATGGAATTCGAAAGCAGGAATGCAAGTAAGGAGACCAGTGAAGGGCTGGTGCTCGAGCCCTTACGAATCGTAACAGAGCCTGAACCAGAACTGCTAAGGGAGGAATGGGGAGACCGAAAAACTTAAAAGGTGGCAAGGATAGAAGAATTAATTGGATTTGGGAAATAGAGAAGAACCATCAAGGATTTGTGACGGTGTAGGAGGTGAATGAATGGTGTGGGGAATCCAGGCAGAGGACAAGGCGCATGGTAGGGTATACGTGCGTGAGGAGAGGTTCAGTCTAGAGTATGTTGAGAGTCCAGAGCCTGATGATGTAGTGGTCTGTAATTTATGAGGGAGCTAGGGCGTAAGATATAGGATATGTGTTATAGATTTAGGAGTTACCAATGACATATAGGAATAAGTCCAGAGTGTCTTGGCTGACAGGGGAGGTTTACTACAGAGTAAGGAAGGGCAAGAAAAAAGCTATGGGGAACAGCCAACATATCAGCCACAGACAGAAGGCGTGGAAGAAATTCTGGTGACAATTTCAGACACTGCAGAGAGATAAAACAAGCGGAGGGAGGTCTTCTGCTTTGTCCATGGGAAGGAGGTCTGCCCTGCAGCAAAGCCATTGGAGAGTGTGTGTGTGGAGGGGTGGAGATGAGAATTATGATAAGAACACACTTTTTTAAAAGGAGTTCGATATAGGGGAGGGGATTGGAGAGGTTAGGTCGAATGTTTTAAGATGGGAAGGTCTTAAGGAATACATTTATAGGTTGCAAGAAGTGACTCCATAGAATAGGAGGCGGGGCAAGTTATTGGGATTTAGATTTAGCTATCTCTGTGTTTTTGGTCCCTTAGGCCAAACTCCACAAGGGAGGAATACAGTTTTATTTATATTACCTACAGCTCCTAGTTATAGGGTCTGGGAAATAATAGGTGCTCAACTCATGTTTGTTGATGAATGGAATAAAATGTGTTTGGGATTCTGAGGAGATTCAAGTCTAGTAGGGATAATTAGGATCTTGAAGCACAAGCTGATTGCAAATGTGCAGAATCTTTGCAAAGGGAAGGGGTTATTCATCAAGAGAATATAGGAGAAGCTTGGGGAGCAGCAAATACTATAAGTTGGCTGAAGCTGGAAAAAGAGCATGGGAAGCCTCGAATCCCAGATTGAGGGGACTGGGCTTGACGTGACAGGCACGGTGGCAGTGTCAGACTGGAGCTGTGTCTTAGGAAATCTGGGAGTGGCAAAAGCTGGGTCACCAGTGTGGTGGCTACTGTGATAGTCCATGGGGGAGGCTGCTCTCCAACTGGTGTGGGGATGCAGAAGGTGGGAAAGAGACACTGTGATGGTAGAGTCACCAGAACCTTGGTGATTGGTTGGCTGTAGAGGAAAAAAGAGGGGAGAAGTCAAAATTGACTCCTAGATTTTGAGTCTGGCTAAGTGGGAGATTCTCAGTGCTGCTGAGAGTGTTGGGGTAAATTACCAGGAAGAGGTAGTCTGGTTAAGGGAACAGGATAGGCTTGGGATTAGTAAGGCATCAGCTAGTAGTTGTCTAGGCAGCAGTTGCACATGTGATGACGGTATGTGGAGGTGAGGTCATGGCTAAGGGCTAAGGCAGCTGGCGATAAAAAGATCCAGTTGACTAAGAAAAACAAGAACAACCAGAGAGTTGGAAAGAGAACGGTAAGGTGGAATCTCATGAATCTTCAGGCATAAGAATTAGCATGAGGAAGATGCTCAAAGGGATACATTTGCTGGTGTGGTATCATTACTAAATTTAGAAACCAAACCCCCATTCCTTGTCCAGCAGACAAGCTTGGGAGGCTTGAATGGATAAAAGGAGTGGATGGGACTGCTATGGGGACCTAGACATTAAGCTAAATGATCAAAATAGCTGATGATCTGTTATGCTAATTCAGTCACCCTAACCAGAAAGAGCTTCAGGATCCTCTGCACTCAGCAGACCTCTCCTGCCCTGCCCGCGGCTCCCCTCCGCAGTGTACTTCAACAAATCCATCTGTTCTGTTTCCCACTCTGTTTCTGGTGAATTCTTTCACTGCCCCATCCCCCACCCCCCTGCGCCTACCTCTGGCCTACACCTCCATTCCTGTGGCTAAATTAGCGTCGGTCAGGGGTACAACAATATGGCTTTGTAATGCTACCAGTAGTTCTCAATTTGTTAACTTTTGACTTTTCCTCAAAACTGGATTTGATTCTATAGGGCTAGCCCCCAATCAGTGCCAGTTCCTCTTACAGACTTCTGAGGCTTTGCTGTCTTCAGCTGGGAAAGCTGTGCTGGTGACTGCGATGTGGGAGCTGACCAGGGAGAGCATTTCTCCTCCTGACTCACTCTGTGAGCAGAACTCATCACAACCAGAACAACACAGTACCGGTGTTTGGAACCATAATATGGTCCTGTACGATGCTTCTCAACCCTTCCATTATCACCAATTACTCCATCAAAGAACCTGGGCTCAACCATGATGGAAACAAAAAAGCCTCCTTTCCCCCAGAAAAACATTTCTGTTTACAGGAAATTCAGTTATTATGTATATCATTTATGGTACATTTCAAGGACATAAAATTGCAGTGGTATTATTGGAGTAAATTTTATTGCCATGGCTTTACAACACAAACAAACAAAAATAATAACTCCATTAGTTGTTGGACTGAAATGGCAGGAAGCAGCTTATCAAAGGCGACTGCTTGCAGGCAGGGGAATAGGGAATTAGGGGTGTCCAGAGCAGGACCAAGAGGTCAGAGAGATTTGGGCTACTGGAGATAAGATGTTACATGTGGAGGTAGCCATGGAGGTGGAAACCTGGTATTTCGTCTAGACTGCATCTTTATCCCACTTGTGGAATTCACCTCATCCGTTTAACACAGACTTGCTAGTTAAGAACTGTTTCTCCGGGAGACTCATATACCAGTACCAAGAACTTTTGGAGTGAATAAGTGAATGAATGCACAGGGCATGGGAAAATTGTTATTGGTCAGTCGTTTCAGTGATATTGTAACTATTGTTATAGAAAAACAGTTTATTAAACAGAACAGGTCAAATTGGGAAGTGTTTGAACACCAATTATATTTAAGCAATGAAAATGTCCCATATTAGTCTTACTTCATTAACCAATGTATTCAGAGGCTTTTCGAACACACATATTTAGCCCATTTAGTGTACTGAGTAGTCAGTAAGTTTCCTATGTTAGTCAATCTACAGTAATTTGTATCTGTGTGTGTGTAAGCATGTGTGTGCAAACACGTCCTACTAGGTGCTGGGCATTATCCTAGGCCCTGGGGAGATGTGGAGTACAAAAAAAAAGTAAGATCTGGTGACTGCTCTAAAAGAGATGAAAATCTAAATAGAGAAAGTTATAATTACAGCAAGGGCAGAGGAATGAATCCAAGCTAAACTGTGTGGTATTGGCTAGAGAGTACAATACAGGGCACTCACACATGTGGGCACGGAACAAGTGAGGTATCTTGTCCAAGATCATAGTGCTAAAGTAGTGGATGTGAACTTGAACATGACTTCAAACTTTCAGTCCAGTGGGCTTCCAGTTATCCCATGAAGTAATAAGCATAGTAGTTAAAAAGAGCGATTTCTGTATTCACAAGGGATGAACCCTAAATCTCTGCTCTACCATTTACTGTGTGACCTCAGCCAAGTTACTTAACTGTTCTGTACCTTGGTTTTCTTGTTTATAAAATGGTGACACTAACAGGACCTGCCTTACAGAGTTGTTGTGAACAATAAGTGGTTAAATCACTTAGAAGAGTGACTGGGACATAGTAAACACTCAGCAAATGTTATTAAATACTAGACATTTGTGCATTATCAACTGCACAAAGGAACAGGAATTCTGCATGTAATGAACAGAAGTAAAGCCAGATTTCTTTACAAATGCCCAGTCATACTGAATGAGCATGAATTTTGAAGGACTTACCCTATACCCCAAAACCTTGAAGCCAGAAAGGGGGCACAGAGATCAAGAAGAGAAAAATCCAAGTGAAAGGGACTATGAAAAATGGAAGAGAGGAGGGAGTGAGAAATTGGAAGTGGTAGGAAAGAGAAGCAGTGGGACAAAAGTGAGTGACAGAAAGGAAAGGAGTTAAAAATGGAGGGGGGTGGGGCCTCCCTGGTGGCACATCGGGTTTAGTCAGCCCTGTGAAGCTGTCAGGGCTGCTGCATGGGAGTTCGCGGCTCCCCTCAGCAGTGTATTTCGGTCGATCTGCCTGTTCTGCTCCCCACTCTGGCTCTGGTGACCGCGCTCTCCGCCCCACACGTTTGGCCTGCACCCCAGCTTGTATGCAAAATAAATAAATCTTTAACAAAAAATAAATAAAAATGGAGGGGGGTAGACTAGAGATGGAAGGAAGGAGGTAGAGAATGGGTGGCAGGAGAGATGGGCAGAGTGGGTGCCACTTCTCTAGGGGTCTCCCTGCAGGCAATGGTTTTCCTTCTGGGTGTGGTTTTAGGGTTTGGGAAGAAGGTTCCTGGCCAAAGCAAATACCCTTCCCACATCACTGCTGATCCTCAAATTTCCACTATTAGAGAGAATTCCTCCTTTATAAATACGTGCAGGGCCAACTCTGGTTATACCATATGTCTCTGTTAATCAAATGAATATTTTGGAAGCAAGCCTACACATGAAGCTTTTTTACATCAATTTTTCCTGAAGTCAAGGGTGGGGATGGAAGAAGGGAGAACATAGGGATATTGCTTTACCTGGCTTGCTGCTGGACAAGTACTAAGATGACCTTGAACATGGATTCTACTGGAGGATTATCAGCCGCGTTGACTTTGCCCTCAGACTATTCTAAGCAACTGCCCTCTCTCTATCCCTTCAGTGGTAAACTTGAGACCTCTCTTCATCATTGTGACCTTCGCATTTCTCAGACACTTCAAGCTCAACTGTTTGGCTTCCTCCCCATACCACCACTGAACTATTTGATATCAGAAGAATGACAAAGAGATTTCAGCTTGTTGACAACTCTAATTGATTGGTGGTGGCTGCTTGGGGTACTGTGTTTCTGAGGCTTGTCTAGGTTCAGCAGGAAAATGTGCCATGATCAATTTGTCATGTGATCCATGGGAATACATGGGAAGTAGGAAGGATGTAGCCACACGTGCTGTGTATTTGCTATTCCTGATCTGGGAAACCGAGAGTGACCTCCTCACCGCCCAACCTAACGTTTTCTTTTCAGTTGTCCTGTTTGATCTCTCTCCAGCACACATCATCAATCATGTTCTCGTTTTCAGCATCATCACCTCCTCCTTCACCACTACTCTCTCCCTGCTGCTTCAGTCTCCTTCCCTAAATCCTCTTCCTTTACCTGTCTCTTATATGTAGGTGCCCCCAGGATGTATCCTTACTGCCCCAGTCTCTCTCTGCAAGGGTTCACACTCTCTGCTGCTGTTTTAATCACTTCTGTGCAGAGGTCCTATGTCTCTGGGCCCAGCGTTTAGCCCTAGCCTCTGACTTGCATTTATAATTGTTGGTTGGATACTTCTACCTGGAAAACTTGAATTCTTGGTACTCGATAATTAATGTGTTCCAAGTAGTGCTAATTCAGTATAACTCCTTCCAAAGAGAATGTTTACTCAGCACCGTAGGTGACTTTCTTGGTACAATAAGCTCCTCAGCAAAGATTTGAGCTTATGACCCCAGTAGGTCAGTGTGCTTGTGCTTTGTTCTGAGGCACTGGATATTACTTTCAAAATACCTGAAATGATACATTTTAGCAGATCTCTTTGTGAGGTATTCCCATTGTTTGATGAGCAATGTTTCTTTTTTCCTCACCATTTGTCAGATGAAGAAAGACAATCTAACTGTGTGCAATAACACAGAAAGAGGCCTAAGGCATTACTCTCAAGGCTGGCATTATCTCTCAGGGGACAGTCAGATACCAAGCAACATGCTTTGGATGTTATCTGAAAACCCTCACTGATGATCTATTGGGGCAGGATGCTGGGCAGGAAGTACTCAGAGACAGTGATGAAGCAGATACAGTCCCTGGCCTCGAGGAGCTTACAGTCCAGTAGGGAAGGCAGACAGGTACAGGAGTAACTATAATGAGGTGACTGTCAGAGGTCAGTCGTGTCTCCAGGGATCTGGGGACTCAAGTGAGAATTCTTAATTCTATGTGTGGGGACTGGGTAATGGATATGGTTTCATGGCGGAGCTGGGGTGGGGGGCAACTGAACTGGCCTTGAAGGATGAGTAAGATTTAAATCGGAAGGGAGAGAAGGTAAGAAAAGCAGAAGGAGCAGAACAGGGAAAATGAAGACACATTCTAGACAAGTCAGCAAAAATAAATCTATGTGAAATAACAGAGTACTGGGTTAGAATCGGCACCAGCAACTTGTCTGTCTTCTCTGAATAGCACATCCTTCCTTCATGATAGAAAAAGAGAGATCAATGGACTCAGAGGAAAAGCCATGGATGGACCTGACACTCCACCAGAGCAGGATTTTCCTCTGAGATAGCCATCATAGATGTAACTCAGTGGAAATTTGGAGTTGCAATTGCCTAGAACCCCCTTTTCACTGAGTACTCCTGCGTGCCAGGTTCTGGGCTCAAAGACATGAATGAGGTTCAGCCCTTGTCCTCAAAGAATAAATGGGGAGATTGCTTAGCAAACAGGCAATTCTAATGCTCTGGGGTAGGTGCCATAATAGATGTTCAGGCAAGGGGCTCCTGGGGTCCAGAGGGAAGACAAAGCTTAGCTGTGCCCTCCGAGTCAGCCTCTAACCAATTTCCCTGTCTCTCCTCCCTTCCCAAGTTCTCCATCAGAAATTCAGATCTGCATGCTCAGTGTAATAAGCCAGAAGGAAAAAGAAAAAGACTGAATGGTTTCACTTATAGGAGGAATATAGGGGAGCCAAATAAGGGATCAGGAGGAAAAAATAACAATAATAACAAATAAAGAAAACTAGCAGGCAACCATAAATAAGAGACAATCTGCGAGGGAGGGGGGACAAGGGTTCAAAAAGGGGGGAGAAAAGAGCACAAGGGACTATAGTGATGGTTCACATGTGAATTGGTGGTGGGAATTTTATGGGGAATGCACAATAATGTAAAAGATATAAATAAAAAAATATATATTAAAAAAAGAAGAAATTCAGATCTGATCGAGTCCGCTGCCCCCTACCCCCCCCCCCCAATTAAAAACCGGGGCTGGCTGCCTACTGACTTCCTGACCAAGTCCGAGCTGAAAGCAGAGTGTACAAAGGCCTGCACTGTGTGGCCAGACCTATTTTTCCATTCTTATCGCATACCTCACTCTGGGGTATGCGCCCCTAAAATGTAGCCACATTGAACTGTGTCTCCTTTTTATCTGGTCAACTCTTCTGCTTCCTTCAAGCACCCGCTAAATGTTGCATCTGTCCTGTACCAGCCTCACTCCTCCAGAAGGGTGAGTTCCTCCTCCGTTCCCACAGCTCACCGTGGGTCTTTCTATTCTAGTACTTATCACATTTTAGTGTATTTGTTTGTTGATGTGCCTGTCTCCCCCAGAAGGAAGTGTTCTTCTCAAGGTTGGGAACTGAGCCTTATTCTTTTCGTTTTCCTTAGGATTTGGTACGGGCCTGGCACGTGGGAAGTGCCCATACATCTCTGCTGAGTAAATGAATGACTCCAACATGCGGCCACCTGGGCCTGGCTGTTGTCAGCAAATGGCATGACTTAACATTAGAGATGCATAAAGAATGAAGGGCGGCCAGAGTAGCTGAAAAAACAGGCGGTTCTAGTGACATCGGGAGAAACAAAACAAAACTGCAGAAGGCTGAGACAACGCTCCACTCAGGCTTTAACAAGTGATTTGCTTTCAAGCAGCCTCTTTTTGTCTGCTTCTCCATTCACTTTTGAAAACCCAGTCATTGAAATGATTCTAATTATTCATGGTCAGTGGCATATCCAGGAAACAGTTTACAAGCAATTAAAATACACTAAAATAGATTTATGCAGGTTGAACCTGATCCTGCTGGTAAGAAGGGAGTAAATGACTTACATCTTGGAGGGCGATTTGCTTCCCAAGGTTACCCTTTATCACTCTTTATCTTCTGTACTAGTTTGTGCTAACATGGCAAATAATCGGAGATCCTTCTCAAGGCGGGTGTGATGTGAACAGTGGGAGCAGCCTGTAGACTGCGCTTAACCACAGCCAGCTGTTCTATAAAGGCGTGAGTGCCACCTCTGCCCGCGCCGGCCCTCCATGCAGCAAGCCCAGCCCAGCCGCGGGCAGCTGGGGGAAGTAAGGAAGCCCACACAGCTGAGCCAAGGCTGGGTTGCCAATGACATTGAAACCACTTGGGATCACTTAACCCCCTAAGGCTCAGTCTCCGTATTGGTATAATGGGGACACAAATCTTTATCCTGCCAATGTGGAAGGGTTGTTTATGAGACTCAAGGGCAGAAATTTTGCAAAAAGCTCTGGAGACTAGACAAATGGAGGGGCGTTTCACTTTTGGGACAAACACTCTAACTTGGGGCTATTGGACCTCTTCATGCTCCTGGTGCGGTACATGTAGGCTCATCCTCTAATTGTTGAAGAGTCTACATGAGCACAATTCCTTGCCACACTCAAACCAACAGTGTTTTAATGTGTCTCTAATGAAGACAGCAGTCAGCAGCTAAACAAACAAGCTGTTTGGGTGAGAACAGACACGGGGCAGCAAAGGTCTAGCACATGGATTCCAGGTGTCCTTGGAGAGTTTGCTCCATCCCTCCCCACAGTGGGCTCTGCTTCCTTGGTTTTGACCCTGGACTGCTGCTCCAGAGAAGAACATAACATAGCTAGGCCATTCAGTGGGCCAAGGTGATTGGTGCAAAATTAAAACTGAAATGGCATATTTTAGCATAAACTTTTGAGCTATGTGCAGATGAACTGCCATTTCCCCTACATCTGCAAGAGAATCCTGGGTTCCTTCACAGTCTGCCCCCCACACTGCCTTTCTGCTTACCATCCCCTTAGCAGAATGCCTGGCTGTCCCTTCTCAACCAAGAGCTTCCCTACTCATCTCTCAAGACCCAGCTTGAAAATAACCTCTTTGAAGTCTTTGCCTGCTCCCCAAAGACAGAGCTCCTTGTTACCTCCTCTGTGCCCCCACAAGGCCTTTCATGGCCCTCTGGCCCACTCTGGTTATTTGTTTGCCTGCCCTTCTTCCTTATTAGGCCACGCGTGCGGGAGTGAGCACCAGATGCAGCAGTGCTTAGCACAGAGCAAGGTACAAAGACGAGGCTCACTCAAGGCTGCTGAACAAAGGAGCATTTGCACACACATGCATCTGACTCACTTCCTGGGTTTGCCCAGGATCCGACGGGAAGGCTCACTAGGCAATGATTTGATGGGGTATACGTGCTCCTTCCACACTGGTTTACCTGAGTAGGCCTGGTACTGACAAGGAGCAAGAAACCTGCTGGCAGAGGAAGCCTGATACTCTACCGAAGGAGGCAAGGCCTTGGGCAGCCTCCTGGTTGGCCCAAACTACTGACTTGGTTCTCACAACCTGCAGACATGAACTGGAAAAGTGTGAGCTGGAAAAACGCTGCTTCCCACCCCCCCCTCTTCCACGCTCACAGCCTGCTTCTCAGGAAGTTGCCCAGCAGCACCGACCATCGCTTAGTATATTTGGAAATTGAAAACGCATCCACCACCAGAGAAGAATACCTAAAGGACGGAGGCTCACCTGCCTCGGCTCCCACAAAAGCTCTGACCGAGTGGCCACAGCTTCCATTTCTCTTTCTGGTTCTGCTAATGACGAACTCAGTGACTTTGCACACATCGGCTCATCTCACACTTCCCATTCCCCAAATGGAGAGAATAATGAAGATGTTGCGGAGACTGAGTCAATAAGAAGCTTGACTGAGATCCCTGTGGATGGGGGAGGCAGCAGTTGATGCTGGCAGAGCCTGCGGGGTTTTGTTGTTTTGGTTGTTTCTATTTGTAAGTGTGAATCACTCTGCCTCAAGCCCAGATATGCAGCCTGCAGAGAGGAAGAGAGGAAAGGCAGGCGGGAGGGCACCTCCGGCCTAGGCCACGGTGGAGCCAGTGCACGTGGAAGTGGACAGGAGGGGATGGGGCCAGGGCAGGACTGGATGTGATGGGATGAGGGTGGGGGAGCTAGGGGGACAGGGCTAGACATGATGAGAGCCTCGGCAGTGGGCTGCTGACAGCTGGTCTCCTGCTCTCTGGTAGAGATCAGGGGCAACAAGCTCTGAAGGCCATGCCTACTGGAGCAGCTTAGCATTGAAATCAAATAAAATTCATGGCAAAGTCAATCTGACATATCTTTAATGATACACATAATGATTATTGTGCTGTACTCTAATTAGGCAGAATGCTAAGCAGCTCCCAGGAATGGCTGTAATTATGATGACTTTTATTCAGCTGAACCAAATACTTGTGAGGTCAGTCGGGAGGGGGGTGGGGAATGGTGGTGGCTGGACTTAGGGCAGAGCAGAAAGCTCTGGCACTCTGTTCTCCTTCCTCTCCCCTCCCCAGCCCACCCTGAGGTGA
Organism: Scalopus aquaticus; assembly: GCA_004024925.1. Taxonomy (NCBI): domain Eukaryota; kingdom Metazoa; phylum Chordata; class Mammalia; order Eulipotyphla; family Talpidae; genus Scalopus; species Scalopus aquaticus. Next base: position 43,970 of record PVIJ01010505.1, read on the forward strand.
TGGTCCCACCACCCTGTATTGGGGAATGGAAAAAAGATCTGATGAGGGGCTTGGATGGCTACCTCTTTTTCCACCAGGGGGAGGCCACCCGGAATCTCGTGGGGTTAGGGAATCTAGGATATTCGGAAGGGTTTCAGGCTGGTGAGTCTCTACTTTTTCATGAGGCCAAATTCTACCAAGTGGCCTCAAACCTAAAAAATGTGTGTCTAATGCATGGACCATGTGCTCTGATTGAACAAATCTATGGGGAAAGATATTTTTGAGACAGTGGGGTAAAATGTAAAAGAGACTAGTTTAAGATGATATTAAGGAATTTTTAATTTTGTTAAGTTTGATAATGGTTACGTTAAGAAAATTTCCTTATATGTTGGAGAAACATACTAAAATATTTATAGGCCAGTGGAATGGTATGGGATCTAAGTCACACAGTGATATAATGTGCAGCATAGCAATGATAGTTAATGATACTGACTGCATACACTGTTGGCGGGAATGTACACTGGTGCAGCCACTAGGGAAAACAGCATGGAAATTCCTCAAAAAGTTTTTTTTTTTAAGATTTATTTATTTATGCAGGCCAGAGGTGTGGGGGGTGAGAGGATTCACCAGAGACAGAGTGGGGAGCAGAACAGGTAGATTACTGAACCACACTGCTGAGGGGAGCAGCAGGTGAGGCAGGAGAGGTCTGCTGCACCATGTGAGAAGCTCCCTGGCTGGGGATCGAACTTGTGCTGCAGTGGCTGCAGATTGCTTCATAGGCTGAGACTGAACCCCTTGCGCCACCAGGGAGGCACGAGATTCCTCAAAAAGTTAAGAACAGAAATACCATTGGATACAGCTATTCGACTTATGGACATTTATCCAAATAAGAAAACTCTAATCTGAAAAGAGGTATGCACTCATAGGTTCATTGCAGCATTATTTACAGCACCCAAGACATGGAAACAACCTAAATGCTCACTGATGAATGAATGGGTAAAGATGTGGTATATGTACCTCATGGAATGCTATTCAGCTATAAAAAGAGATGAAATCTTGCCATTTGTGAAAACATATATGGAACTGGAGGGGGTTATGCTAAGCAGAATGAGTTGGGAGGAGAAAGACAAATACTGGATGATTTTACTCATATGTGAAATATAAAGAAATAAAGCAAAGGAACTGACAAAACTAAATAAAAACAAACTTAGACAACAGAATTGCCGTTACCAGGGGGGAAGAAGTGGGTCAAGTGGGTAGAGGGGGGTCAATTGTATGATGGTGGATGAAAGCTAGATTTGTGGTCATGATCATGCAGATGTCAAAGTATAAACCTATACACCTGAAACTTAGGCAATGTTATAAACTAATGTTACCTCAATTTAAAAGAGTTGCTAAGAGATTAGATCATAAGAGTTCTCATCACAAGAAAGAAAAACTTTTGTAACAATGTATGGCCATAGATATTAACTACATTTATTGTAGCTTTCATTTATCAATGTGTGCAAATATCTTAAATATCATAAGTTAAAACAAATCTTAAGTTGAAACACATTTAATACAATTAATGCATTTAATACACCTAACTTGACTTCAACCTGAGCTGGTTTCTACTGAAGGTGTATCACTTTTCAACCACAGTAAAGTCAAAAAATCATTACGTCAAACCATAGTAAGTTGGGGACGGTCTGTAAATGTTGTATGTTCCTTATACCTCAATTAAAAAAATCCATATTATTGAAAAAAGATAAAATACTCCAGGGAAAACTGGGAATAAAAGAAATATGAATGGCAGAATATTGATAATTATTGAAGCTGGATGATGGGTACATGGGGATTCATTATGCTCCTCTTTCTGCTGTGCACATGTGTGAATGTTTCTAAAACAGAAAATTTTCAAAAATTGTGTACCCTAGACTGCTCTGGCAGTGATTCAGACATAAGTGAAAATTAGTTGGATCATACTAACAACACCTAGCAGATGCAGGCAGTTACCAGGAATAGGATTTTTGGAAGGGCAGAGCCAGGATGGTGGGAGGGTTTTGTTGGAGCATGTCGGGGAGTGGAGTGTTCTGGATGGGGCAGAGAATTGCAGGTGAGGGAACAGCAGTTGTTAATGGTCAGAGGACAATCTGAACGTTCTGGGAGAGAAGGGGGGAGGTGAAGGAAGAGAGGAGACAACACGTAGTAGGTACTCATGTCCACATGGTAGGACCTCACTAGCTTATAAACTACTAGGTGTTTGAGACTGTAACCTTTTATTTTTGTATCATTTTTAATTGGGGTTACATTGGTCTACAACACTACATATGATGCAGAGGTGAAGGTGCAAATGCGTGTTACCACATACCAAGCCCACCACCAAAGTCCCACTAATCCCCCACCATCGTCCATTTGGGTTCCCTCCTTTCTTTGTTCTGTACCCCCCTCCCTCTCTGGTGGCCTCAATTCTACAGTTAGATTTCTAGGATTTGGGGGCCTGTATCTTAATATTCTGTCTTCTCTAGAGCTACCAGCAAGGACATTCATTTATTTCACTCATTCATTCATTTAAGAATATTTACCGAGCACCTACTGTAGCCAGGCAATACAAACATGTGCAGGTGGTAGGCAAAGGAGATAGAACAGTGACCAAAACAGAGTCCCTGCCCTCAGGGAGCTCACCTTCTTGTGGGAGGAGACAGTAAATAAACAAGGACATAATATGTTAGATGATCAGTGCTGCAAAGAAAAATAGTGTAGGCTAGGTGGATAGCAAATGCCGGCTAGTTGATCAGGACCAAACTGGCATGGCACTTAGGCCCTTAGGAGTTTTTCTAGGTCCTCCGTGCAACCTAGCTTTAATCATGTGGGACTCCATGTCTGGGATTCACCAGGGGCTCCTGGGTGTTTCAGTAGTATACACACTTTAATTTTTCTTGACTTAATTCTCCACTCCTACACCTCACTAATCTACATTCTCCGGGAACCCTCACGGGTCCTTCAGGCCTCCCTGTTATCTCCCAGGTCTTCTCTGCTCCCATAGCACCCTCACATGAGTCTCTACTACCATCTGGATTATAAGTCTCTTCCCTACTGGACTTTGAGCTATTTGAGGATACAGAGTATGTCTTTTTATATCTGCATAGCACAGGGCCTGCAACATAGTAAGAATCTTATACATGCTCCATGAACGGCTGGATAAAAGAATGAACATGCTCCTAACAGAGCATCAGAGACTTGGGAGATATCCTCACCCTAAATCAAATGCTGGGGAAGTAGAGGTGCTAGTGTGTGCTCAGACATTAAAGGCAGAAATGGGATCAGTAGTCTTGGATATGTATTAAACTTCATGGTGATGAGAAAAATAATCATATTTCACTCAACACTTATTGCACTGACTCTAGTGTCTCTCACCACTCCTCTTTATCTAGTCAATTCTTCTGCTTCCAAAGCCAGACCACCTGGCTTTTAATTTTGGCTCTACCACTTCCTAGTTGTGTGATTGTGTGCAGGTTTCTTATAGTTACTGAGACTCAGTTTTCTCACTGGAAAATGGGGATGATAACACATGGTATTAAAATGAGACAAAGTTCTGCAAAGCACTCAGAATAGTAACCTGGCATATAGAAAATGGTATATAAGCATTTGTTTGTTTTATTTATCACTGTGAGCCAACAACTATGCTAAATGCTTTATTTATTCATTTGTGCACACTGAGCACCTGCCATTTCTAAATCTTGGGGATGCAATGCTTTCATGCAACTAATATTTGACCTAATGTTATCTTCACACAATATCCCCGAAATGAAGAAAAGTGAGGCTGAAAGCTGTTAAATAACTTGCCCAAGGTCACAAAGCTCTTATGTTGAAAATTAGAATTCTCGCGGCAGACCTCTCCTGCCTCGCCCGCTGCTCCCCTCAGCAGTGTATTTCTGATCTGCCTGTTCTGCTCCCCACTCTGTCTCTGGTGAACCCTCTCGCCGCCCCACGCCTCTGGCCTGTACCCCAGCTTGTATGTATAAATAAAAAATAAATCTTTAAAAAAACAAAACAAAAAAAAGAAAATCAGGATTCTATCTCTGGTTTGTGTGAAACCAAAACCATTGCTCTAATTCAGGGATCGGCAAATCTGGGCCAAATCTGTCCCTCCTTCTACTTTTTCCCCTTAAGGATATAACTCATTCTCTTACAGTACATAATCCACATATTCACAAGTAGTATATTTACGAGTTTGAATGACCATCACCACTATATAATTCCAGAACATTTTCTTCACTCCAGAAAAAGCCCTCATACCCACTAAGCATTCATTCTCCCTGGCAACCAGTAGTCTACTTTCTGTCTCTATGAATTTGCCTACACTAAGCATTTAATATAAACAGAATCATGTACTATTAGTCTTTTGTCTGGCTTTTTTCACTTAGCATTATGTTCTCTTTTCCACGGCTGAATAGTATTCCACAGTTTGTTTGTTCATTCATCAACTGATGAACATTTGAGTTGTTCCTACTTTTTGGCTATTACATATAACACTAATATGAAATCCAGTGTGCAAGTTTTTGCGTGAGCATGTGTGGTTATATACCTAAGAGTGGAATTTTGGGGTCATCTGGTAACTCCATGCTTAACTTTTTGAATTGCCAGACTGTTTTCCAAAGTGTCTGTACTATTTTACATTCCCACCAGCATTGTATAGGGCCCCAGTTTCTCCACATCCTCACCAACACTTGCTCTTGTCCATCTTTTTAAAATTATAGTCTCCATATTTTTAAAATTATAGTCACTCTAGCCAGAGTGAAGTGGTATGTCATAGTGGTTTTGATTTGCATTTCCCAATAACTAATGATGCTTAGCACTTCCTCATTTGTTTATTGGTTATTTGTATATCTTCCTGGGAGAATTGTGCATTCATAGACTTTCACTTATTTTTCATTTGGGTTATTTTGCTTTTTATTTTTGAATTTCAAGAAATGTGTTCTGGATATAAATCCCTTACTAGATATATGACTTACAAATACTTTCTTACTTGGTGTGTTGCCTTTTCACCTTCTTCATAGTGTTTTTGAAGCAAAAAGGTATTTAATTTTGATGAAGTCCAATTTATCTATCTTTTTTTTTTTTTTTTTACTTGCAGAAAGAGCACTATCTGCTTTTACTTTGGTAGCTTGGGTATTTGGAGTCATATTGAAGAAACTAATCCAAGGTTATGATGAGTTACACTTACATTTCCTTTTGGAGTATTCTAGTTATAGCTCTTAGATCTAGCTTGAGTTAATTTTTGTATATGGTATGAGGTAAGGGTCAGACTTCATACTTTGACACATGGATATCCAGTTGTCCCAGCAGCATTTGTTGACATGACCATTATTTTTGCATTGAATGGTCTTGGCACTCATATTAAAAATCATTTGGGCAAACATATGTGGGTTTATTTGTGCACTGTCATTTCTATTCCATTGATCTGTCTCTCTGTATGCCAACACCATGGTCTTTACTGTTGTTGCTCGATAGTAAGTTTTGAGATCAGGAAGTGTGAATTTTTTGTTCTTTTTCCAGATTGTTTTGAGTATTTTGGGTTCTTGCATCTCCATCTGAATTTTAGTATCAGTTTGTTAATTTCTTAAAAAAAGAAGAAAAAGTAGCTGAAAATTTCACAGGGATTATGTTGAATTGGTAGAGCAATTCTGGGTATTGCCATCTTAAGAGTAGTAACTCTTCTAAATCATGAACACAAGATATCTTTCTACACATATACATTCAATTTCCTTCAAAAAATTTCTTGTAGTTTTCAGTGTACAAGTGTTTTGTACTCCCTCTTCTAATTTTATTTGATGTCATTGTAATAGGAATTATTTGATTAATTACATGTTTGGATTGTTCATTGCTAATGTATGAAAATAGTTATTTTTGCATATTGACTTTATATCCAGTAAACTTGTTGAGTTAATTTAAAAAAAACACACAAATTTTTAAAGAGTAATTCTATGTTCACAAGAAAATGGAGAGAAAGGTACAGAAATTTCCCATATACCTCCTACCTCCAACCAAGCACATCATCTTTCATTATCAGTACCCTCCACCAGAGTGGTAGATTTGATACAACTGGTGAACCTACATTGACACAACATTATAACTCAATGTCCATGGTGTTGTATATTCTATGAATTTGGACAAATGTATAATGACATGTATGTAACTTATCTTTATAGTAACATACAGAGTATGTTCACTGTCCTAAAAATCCTATGTTTGGTCTTCATCTCGCCCCCAATCCTCAACACCTGATCCTTTTAATGTTTCCAAAGTTCTGCCTCTTCCAAAATGTCATGTGTGTGAAATCACACCGTGTGTAGCCTTTTCAGACTGTTTCTTTCATTTAGTAATATGTCTTTTTCTTTTTTTTTCAATAGGTAGTTTTTATTTTAGATTTACAAGAAAGGTGGCAAAAATCATACACAAAGAAACTTAAGCCCTTCCCACGCTTCCCTAAATGTTAACATTTTACACAATAGCACTATGATGACCAAAGTTAGAAAATGAACAGACCATACTCATGTTTGACCAGTGGTCCCACTAATGTTCATCTCTGGCCCAGCATCCAGTCCAGGAACCCACAAGTAATATGTCTTTTTCAAGGTCTGATAGCTGATTTCTTTTTAGTGCTGAATAATATTCCATTGTCTCTGTGTTCAACAGTTTGCTTATTCATCTACTGAGGGCCATCTTAGTTGCTTCTAAATTTTGGCAATTCTGAATAAATCTGCAACTAACACCATGGGTGGGTTTTTATGTAGACATAGGTTTCAACTCCTTTGGGTAAATACCAAGGAATCTGATTGCTGGATCATGAGGTAAGAGTATTTAAATTAAAATTTGTAAGAAACTACCAAGGTTTCTTCCAAATTAGCTGTACCATTGACATCCTCAACAGCAATGAATGTTTATATATTATTGAACTTAAGTTGGCATTAATCCAAACTAGGTTGCGAAAAGTAAAGATGCTAATTATAATCCCCAGGTCATTTTGCTACTATAGCTCCATTTCTGTACCCCTCCTTTATGCTGCTATTGCCCCACAAATTACATCTTTATACATTGTGTACTTATCAAAGCACATTTATAATTATTGCTTTATGCAGTTTTCTTTTATATCATAGAAGAAAAAAAACAAAGAAAAATATACTTGTGCTTTAGAAATATGCATTTAGTATATATAATTATTTAGATTCCACACATGAGTGAAATCATATGATATTTATCTTCCTCTCTCTGGCCTATTTCACTTAGTATAACACTCAAGGCCCACCCATAACACAAATGGCAAGATTTCATTATTTTTTAAAGACTGCATAGTATTCTACTGTGTGTGTCTGTGTGTGCATGTGTACGCATCACACTTCACACTTCACGCATTCATCTTCATCCCTTCATCTGTCAATGGACACTTAGTTAATTCTATATCTTGGCTATTGTAAATAATTCTGCAATGAACATAGAAAAGAATATAAAGAACTAGAAAATACATCTTTTTGAATAGTGTTTTTGTTTTCCTCAGATAAAAACCCAGAAATGGAATTGCTGGTTCACATGGTAGTTCTATTTTTAAATTTCTGGGGAACCTCCATACTGGTTTTCACAGTGACTATACCGTCTTCTTCATTTCTGATGAATAATTTTTCCACATAAAGATATAGGTTGTCCTTTTTTTCTTTCAGCACTTTGATATCTAGCCTCTATAGGTTCTGATCAGAAATCAGCTGTTAATCTTATTGAAGATGCTTTATACATGATGATTTGTTTTTCTCTTGCTGCTTTCAGTTCTCTG